>PVJH01006326.1:0-102859 GCA_004026705.1 Nesogale talazaci | reverse complement strand
CTCCTCCTCCTCCTCCGAGGACCTTTCCCTTGGGAACTGTCCCCAGGCCCCCTTTCTCTCCCACTGTCTCTCTCCCCGTCAGAACCACCCAAAAATAAAATCGTGGGGTGGGGGGGGGTGGAGGCTCGCAGGTGAAACAGGCAAACTTTGCCCAGGTGCTTGACTACAGTCACACGTCCATCCATCCATCTAAGTGCGTGCTGTTTGCTTGTCGTTGTGACTGTTGACTGTGGCGTCAGACAAACAGCGCTTCTGTGGCTAATCGAACAGCAGCATTGCACCTGTCTGCCTGCTCCTGCTCGCCCCTGACAGCTTTTAGTCACCCCCGAAAACGTCGCAGTGAGCTGATTTTGTTGACAGTTTTTCTGATGAAAAATAAACCTCCCTTCCTATTAGGCGTGGGCGAGAGCTAGGTATAGCTGCTTTAAATCAAAGAAAATGATGATGAAATAATTATCTGCTACCAATTATTAAAAACGGCGGGTTAGCCTTCAAAATCAAAATGGAAGGAGTAAGGATTTTGCTTTCTGTTTCGTTCACTTTTCTGGCGATGGGTGTAATTTTCATGATTACTATAAGTTTTCTAATAGAACCCTGCCTCAGTCCACCCCCCCCACCCACCCCCACCCCCGTGCAGACGGGTGCTGGAGCAACCCCATTACTCCCCAGATGTCTTACTGTAGTGCCCAGGCAATGGAGGAAGGATGTGTGAGCATGAACCATGGAAAAGAAAAACCACAAACCAAAACAGAAGATAAAAGCTGATGTCCAGCTCAGATTTAGAGAAGTGTTGCATGAAAGCAGAACAGCCAGTCGTGGAAAGAAATGGAAAGAAATACTTAAAATCATAAACCATATTACTCTCACAAGCCAAGGAGGCCTTCTTTTGTCATTTTTATTTAATTTTTATTGTAATCTATATAGACTTTTCATAGCGGTATAAGTTAAGTTAGAGGGGTAAAGTTAAAATAATTATTTTTACTATATTCTATGATAGTCTGTTTTTAAATGCCCTGAACTGAATTATTAATCCAGCCATGCCTGGGTTCCAATGTTCTGATTTTTTAAAACCATGCCATAAGGAAATACATTTACTGGGAAGGAATTCCTTTCCTTCTTGAGTATCTGACAATTTATCTCTTTCACGTGGTATTTACTTACCAGCCACTTTTAAACTGCTTTTACCCACATGGAACTTTCAAAGCCTGGAAAGAAAAATTCTTCCTCTTTGAGTTTTGGGTTTTAAGGTTCTTTCCCTTTCTGAGTCTGTATTAAATCTCCCCATCTTGATGCGACCTGACTTGCCCCTGATTTTTGAAATGCTTTCATTCGTGTGAATGAATACACATCTTTAAACATGTTTTGATGCATCGTTCAGTAGGACTGTTTTTAAGCATTACATGTGGAGGCATATTTGAATGCTATGGTCCAAGCCTGTCTCTTATACAAAGCCAATACTTGAGTCCATGCAAGTTTATTTCGGGCATAAGCCCTGGTCATAGGAGCAGCCTGCAGTCAACTACTGACCTAAAGGGTGACGGGTCACACCCACTGAGAGAGGTCACAAACAAAAATGCTTGCAAATTGGATTTCTGCAAGATGAAACTCACTGCCATCGAATCGACGTTGGCTCACTCACAACGACCCCTCTGGGTTTCTGAGACAGTCGTGGTTTATGGGAGTAGAAAGCCAGTCTTTCTCCCAGGGTACTGCTGGTAGTTTCCAGCCTTGGGGATCCCAGCCCCACACAGAACCACCGAACCACGGTGCCACCAGACTCATTCTTAAGGACAACAAGAACAGCTGTGGAGCAGCTACAACTGCTGTTTCTTTATGGTGGACGCCACGTACAGCATTCAGGTCCGGGATACCATCATGAATTAAGACGCGATGGTCTTGCCTCCCTTAGCTTTCAGCCCGAGTTTGAAGTACCTGAAGGGAGGGGAGACCGGGAGTGTGCATTCTTTAGCCGGGCTCTTCTCTGGCACTAGCGAGCTCGGGAAAGGTTCTCTCCTGCGCCGGCATCCATTTTACATGGCTTCGTCTGCACGGTGAGGCTTTAGTCCCTGAGACTGATGAAGAATGACACCATGCCAGGTGCTGCACGTGTATGTTTAACCGGTCTTCACAGCCACTCTATGAAGTCATTTTAAAATAGAGAAACAATTCCCCTTACCTTCCTTTATGTTGTTTTATTGCATATTCCCTTCTTTAAAAAAAGATTACTTTACCAGGGGCTCGTACTGTTCTCATAACAATCCATACATCAATTGTACCTAGCACATTTGTTCTTATGGTGACATCACCGTGTTCAAAGCATTTTCTTTCTACCTGAGCCCTTACTATCAGCACCTCTTTCTTCCTTCCTTCCCCCACTTTCTCGAGCCCTTTATAAATTATACCTCATTATCTTCATGTCTTACACAATCTGTTTCTCCTTTCACCCGCATGTTTGTTGTTTGTCACCCTGGAGGGTTGGGTAAGTGGCGGGTTATACATAGATTATTTCTATCGATTCTCCCTTCCTTCCCCTTCTTTCTCACCTCCCCCCTGCCCTTGTGGTATTGCTCCTCCCATTATTGTTTCTGAGGGGTTAATCTGTCCAGGATGCTGTGTGTTGAGAACTCTTATTTTGACCAGGGTACACACTCCAGTTGTAAGGTAGAAGTGGGGTCATGGTAGGGGGGAGGGGGCCGGAAGCATTAAATAACTAGAGGAGTGTAGTGTGTTACGTCAGTGCTATCCTGCATCTTGGCTCACTTGTCCCTTCCTTTTGACTCTTCTGTAAGGGGATGTTCAATTGTCTGTGGATGGGCTTTGGCTCTCCATTGCAAACCCTCTCATGTGCAGCAGAATGATTCGTTTTTATGGGGTCTTTGGATGTTTGATACCTGCTCCCATCAACTCCTCATGATCACACAGGCTGGTGTGCTTCTTACAGGTGGTCTTTGCTGCTTCTCTGCTGAAGGGATACTGTTTTTACTTCAAGCTTTTAGGACATCAGACTCTGTATCTTCTAATAGCCATGTACCCTGAGTTTTGTTCATAACATTTGCTTATGTACTCATTTTGTCTTTAGCAATCTTGACGGGAAGGTGAGCATTACAGAATGCCAGGTTATTAGAGCAAAGTGTTCTTGCAATGAGGGAGTACGTGAGTAGAAGCCCAATGTCTGTTTGCTACTAGTACTTAACATAGAGATATATGTACATAAACCTATATCCCTATTATTATATAGTAAATATAGTTACATAGGCATGTACCCATATTTATTCCACTATAAATGTCTCTTGCCTCTTTACTTTCCTTCTGTCTCACTATCATGTTCATCCTTCATTTGGCTCCCAAGTCGTCTTGGCTACATTACACTTGACCAAGCCCCACCAGGCATTCTATACCTTCCTCACCATGGATTTTAGAGCTCTCATTCCCTTGTGCTTGGGTTTGTTGGCTTCCCCTCTCCTCCCTTTCCCCACATCTCTCTCTTCCTTGTGACCCCAGAGCCATTGGTCCAATTGTTTTCTCCTAGGGCTTGTTTATCTTACCTACCTTATATAGATAAGCTTGAACAAAATAAGAAGGGAAAAAATGGGGGAAGAAGGGCCTCTAAGTAGTTACAGATGTGTCTATTGAGATATATGTGCGTTTTCTGATCAAGTCTGATGAGGTGCCAAGCCCTGCCCTCCCCGTCTGAAATCTATTTTAGGGTTCCTCAGGACTCCCGTGCTTTGCTCCTCTGTTGCACTCCCTTCACATTTCACCCTGGAGAGCGGGGGTCAGACGGGGCATAATTCCCACACTGTGTCTCCAGTGCTGTCCCCCATGGCACTGTGGGTCAGTGAGAGGATGTCGTGTCTGATGACGTGGCCAGCCCTACTGTCCTCTCTGTGCCTTGGCTGCTCCAAGCAGATGGCCCATCCTTCATGGGCCAGGATGGGGTTCTCTCTCCCCTTCCTCCTCCCCTGCCCCATCTCTCCCTCTCCATTTTCTCCCATGTGTGGTCTGGGAAGACCCCCTACCCACCCAAGTTCTCCCCAACCTGTATCTTCAGTGCTGTTCTCTGTAGTGCAATCTTCTGGAGAAGGGGTGGACATAGCTGGGGCACATTATCTCCTAACATGTTTTATAAATGACCAAGTTTTAAACTGGGTTCATTCATCATTGTAACTATTTGACAGACTGAGATATTAAGAGTGTTGCCACATCTAAATAGTGTCCAAAATTTTGAAGGTATAAAACCCCGAGTGGTGCAAACAACTGTAGCATACTTAACTGTTAACTATAAAGCTGGAAGCTCCAGTTCGCCAAGAACTTCCTGATGGTCTACTCCATTCATTCCATCATTCCTAGACACACCAGCAATAGAAGCTGATGAGGTACAGTGTTCGTTCAGTACACAGTCACAGTGAGCTAGAATCTAGCAGAAAGCGTCCATTTGCTGTGTCCTTTGAATTGGTTTGAAACAAACTTGTCAGTCACAGAAGGCTCCCAGTCCACTTTAGCTTGACTTCCCCGTCTTTCTGAGCCACTCCGACCTGTATTTAGAGCTGAGGGGTAAGGAATCTGGAGAGATTTGGTTTAGCTTTTTCTCTCTCTCTTTTTTTTTTTGACACTTAAAAAAATCATCTTATTGGAGGCTCATATCAAGGCTTATCACAACCCCATCCATCCATCCTGGTGTCAAGCACATTTGTACATTTGTTGCCATCATCATTCTCAAAACATTTTTTTTCTGTTTGAGCTCTTGGTATCAGCTCCTCTTTTTTGCCCCTCCCTCCCTGTTACTCCCTTCCTCATGAATCCTTGATAATTTATAATTTATTATTATTTTGTCCTATCCGACACTGTCCGATGTATCCCTTCATCCATTTTTCTGTCGTGTCTCCTCCAGAGAAGATGTTATATGTAGATCTTTGTGATTGGTTCCCCCTTTCTACCCCACCTTCATTCAACCTACCAGTGTGCCACTCTCACCACTGATCCTGAAGCGATCCTCTGTCCTGCATTCCCATGGTTTCCAGTTTCTATCTGCACCAGTGCACATCCTCTGGTCGAGCTGGATTTGCAAGGTAGAATTGGGATCACGATAATGGGGGGAAGCATTGAAGAACTCAAGGACAGTGTATGATTCATGGTTGCTACACTGCACCCTGACTGGCTTGTCTCCTCCCCTCCACCCTTCTGTAAGGGGATGTCGAGTTGGTTTCTCATCAGTTCTACGTTTACTCCTCATTTCAAAATGTCACTTATCCCCAATCCAACTGAGTGTTATATTTCGCCAATGTCTAGGCTCACTACCCAAAGTCCCACCAACATCCACACCTCCATGGTGGCATATGAGTCTACGGGACATAAACTCATTGACAACTCCCCACACTCAGCGAGTGCTGGGCTCAGTGATTCTTTCAGGTGGTCCCCATGCACCCATGCCCTCTCCTCACACTCAGGTGCTTCTCCCTTAGATATCCCACCTCAGCTTGTTGACTCCATATTCTTGCCACCTGTGGAGATGTCTTCCCTAAACAAGGCTAATATTTTAGCTGTTCTTTCTTATTTGTTCAAAGTCAATGATATTGTCCCCCAAAGATTAAAAATTATTTTAAAAATATATTTATGTTGTGTCTTTCTCCTGCCTTATTTTAGAATGACTGGAACCTCTAGGGAAGTGTTTGAGAGGTTCAAATGGCTCACATGCTTGACTGGTAGCCAAAAGACACACAGAAGAAAGGACTGCGATCTGCTTTCCCCCAAACCAAGCTTTTGAAAACTCTGTAAGGCACTATTCTACTCTGGGACAGATGACGTGCCAGGATTCAGAAGGTCCTTGACCTCAGCAGCTAGAACTGGTTAATCTGTGGGAAAATGTTGAATTTGTGGAATTTCATTTAATATTTCACTCAAATACAATGAGTTCTCCAGATTTTTATGTTTATTTCATTGCTCTTATTTTTAATCTGGATTCGCTACTGGAGTTATACTTACCACATTTATATCTCTTCCTTGCTTTTGCCTAACTGCATTTTTGTCCACCTATTTTCCTCTGGGTGATCTGTGAATCACATGCTTTAGGGTCTTTTGTTTTGTTTTGTGTTGTTTGTTTGTTTGTTTTTGGGGGGGGGGGCATCATTGCCCTCTGGTGGTCATGGGAGCTACCCAGCCTTGCTGCTGCTGGATTTGAACTGCCAAGTCAGTAAGTAGCCTGCAGTCCCAAACTCAACCACTATGCCACCAGGGTTCAGTGCTTTAGGATTTTGTACAGAACTTTTTATTCAAGTTTGCAAGTTGATAATTTGTTTTAAAATTAGATTTTAGAATTTTCTTATGGATTTTTTTCTTTTTTTGCTTGTGTCTTTTGTGGGGGGTGGGGAGGCACTATTCACTTTTGTTTAGAATATATGAGCTGTATGACTTATGCTTTAAGACCTTGTTTGTGCACAAATGCATAACTGAATTTGTATATATTCCATGGATGTTTTTAAAGTCCCATAGAATTTAAAGTCTATTGCATCTGTGCACACTGAGGACCCCCCCACACACACACACACAAGATCTCTCTCTCTCTCTCTCTCACACACACACACACACACACACACACACGGCTGCAGCCTCCATTCTGACTCCATATGTCAGAGTAGAGTTGTGACCTTGGAAGGTTTTTTTACAGGTGTGCCTTTTCAGAACCAAAGTCCGAGGTCTTAATCTAGGCACCTCTGGATGGATTGAAACTGCCAACCATTTGGCTAGTCGTTGAGTACAAATGCATTTGCTTCACTTAGGGACTTGACTTGCACCCTTTTTTTTTAAGGTAGTCCTTCTTTGGCCTTGTCAAGACTCTTGAAACAGGAGCATGTACTTCCCTGGTCTGCTCACATACTCTGACTTTCCAGTTAATGCCGTGTGACTTCCATTTTCAAAGAACTGAAAGGTGCCTCCTTCTACCCACCCTCATCTCACAGCTTCGAGTCATTTCTTAATTGCCAGTTCTTCTAACTTGGTCTCAATTTGCAGCCATATTTTGGAGAATAAATCTTGGTAATCGATTGTCCACTTGAAGACAGTATGTCCCTTCTTAAAAGCCACATTTGAAGAGACAATATTTAGTTTTCATAGGGTCTGCGACCATACCAAAGTGACAAGAAGAGGAGAAGAGATGGTTGCCATGTCAGTGGAGGAAATGAGAACCAAGTGTTATCATTTTTCTATAGTTCAGGATTTAGCCTAAGTCGCTGTGAAATCTTGGCTGCATGGTTTCAAATATTCATGAAATGAAGTCACCCCCTGGCTCTCCTTCTGTCCTACAACTCACAGCTTTGTCTATCTCTGGGTCAAGGTTGCCTGAGAAACTGTGGGTCAGTTCAGGCTTATTTGCCCTTAACACCAAGGTTCTTTGTTAAAACTACCCCAGAGCTTTCATGATGGTTCCATTCAAACAATTCCTATTGCTCCAGTTCTAGAAACATGAACTTGCCAGGACTCTCCAGAAGTCAGGGTTCTTGGTGCCAAGGCCAAGATTTGGGTGTGGAATCTGGGTTCTGCGATGACTCAGGAACAGGTGTGTAAGACCCTGTAGGTCTCAGCCTTAAGTCAGATGAGTTCTCAGGAGGAAGCACAAGAGACCCAGAAGTACACAGAAGGGTGTATGGAAATCTAGGCATGAATTCAGGGAACAGACTTCTATTACCAATCCATCTGGGAAAAGCAGGCAGCAGGCTCCAAACCATAGACCAAACTCACTGCCTTTGAGTTGATGCCAACCCATGCCAACCCTCCCAGACTGGGCAGAACTGCTCCTCGGAGTTTCCAAGACTCTGAACTCTTCATGGAAGTAGAAATCCCCATCTTTCTCCATGGAGCAGCTGGCAGTTTTGAACTACTGGCCTTGCAGTTAGCAGCTCCAAGGTAACAAACACCCTGCCACCTGGACTCCACGGAGTAGGACAAGTACTCTTATTGAGAAAACAAAGCCAAAAAAGGTTCCCAAGCAAATTTTTGGCCCAACCTGGAGCTGTTTATGTGCTCTGCATCGATAGAAGGAGTCTCAGACATGTCCTCCCCCAAAGCTACAGGGTGTGGAAGGTTGGAGAGAATCAAGTGACCAGATTTTAAACGGGGCACCATTGACTGGGGGTGGGAGGGGGTTCTTGATTAAAAATTGGTCTCTATGGAGCAACAAAAATTTTCATAGAACGCAAAAATAGTATTATAATATATTATTTTAATTTTAAAATGCCATGGGACATTGTTAAATTGTTAAAAAGCGAGACCCCTGGTCACCTTAGAAGGGCAAGCAAGCAAAGGTAGACGTGGAATTTCAAATAGTGTTTTCTGAGTGTCCTTTGAGAGAAGCAGTCCTCCTTTCTCTTTGCTCATGTTTCTTGAAGCAACAGGGGTCACTTTTACATCAAGTTCTCTCTCATTGAATATAGACATGTCGAGGCACTTTTGACGATGTCGGTTTTAAGTGGGTCTCCCCCACCACTGGCAGAAGCAACGCATGATTTAGATTACCGTATGGGAAATGACAAGGCCTTTTCCCCTCCCCCTCCTTCCTACATTGAAGTCAACAGGATGCACCAAATCTGTGGTCCCTAGCTACTGCTGCTTTGCACACTAAAAATAATGGCAATCCTCCAAGCGGAGGTCAGGCCGGCTTCTGCGCCTCTGCCCTTCTTTTGTCAAGGTTGCTGTGCTGCTTTTTCAGGAGAGACTTGAAAAGGATCTGCTGACATTTGGTCCAAATGAGAGTCTTTGTTATAAATCATATAAGCCAGGGCGCTGTTTTGTTTTTCCTCCTCAGCCCCACTTGGTGGTCTGCGTGGAGAGAGAGAGGGGGGTGGGAAGGAGGGGAGGAAAGAACATAGGGAAAGGGAACAGGGAGGAGAGGGACAGGGGGTGGGGGAGGAGACGCGGCGGAGAGAGTCCTTGTTTTAGCTTTTTCATGGAAAAATTTTTATTTATTTATTCCTGTTCAGTGCTCCATTTTTTTCCTCCCCCATCCTCCCCTTAGCCTTCCCTTCTGCGTTTTCCCAATCCTCTCCCTGGCCTCCTCCGAGTCATCAAAGAGCTGCCTTTTGGTGTGGAAACCACTTTTCATCTTTCTTTTGGTCTATAACAATGGAGGTACTTTTCAGTATATGTGCTGCTGAAGCGAGCACAACAATGGAGGTACTTAATATTTCTTTGTAAGACTGAGTTTGCTAAGCATAATGTTCTTTAGTTTTGTGCCTGTCTTGTGATGTTTATGAGCATTTTCACTGTTTTTTTAAATTGGTGTCTAAGAGTACCAGAGCTTGGTTAACCCATTCATCTATAGTTGAGGTGTTTGCCCCTTTCCATGATTTTGCGCTTGTGGCAATTGCTGCAAGGAACATCTGTGTATGTGTCTGCTTGTGTTAGAGACTGAATTTCTTTAGGCTACTCTATACATAGTAGAGATTTCTCTTTCTTTCAGCCTAAACTGCCAGGTTGTTGATTAGACCCATCCACCACAAGCTTCATTTCTTTAGTCAAAGATTGTATAGCCAAACCCACGGTGAAAATTCCAGGATATAGTTTTGTTAGTTCACAGAACAGATTCTTCCATGTCTCTACGTTAATAGTAACATACTAGGATATGAGCTTAAAAAGCTCATGAGTGCAAGTGTTGATTGCTCCCCATGCGAAGAGAAGAAAGTGATCAAAATCAAGATACGTTAGTGCAGTAGACTAAAGGACCACACAAACTTCAGTCTCCACAGCCCAGGACCAGTACTAGACAAGACCTGACTAACTTGCCCACTGCTAATCAAAAGATCGTATCACAAGTCCCCGGAGAGAACTGGGAGTCCAAAGCTGGAGATCATAAAAAAGACTCACCGTGTTGTGCACATAGAGACCCACGGAATCCCCAAGACAATGATCTTCAATCATTCTTCAGGTCTGGACCTGAACTCACCCTCTATTAGAAAAAAGGGCACCAGCTTTAACTCAAGGACAGAGGGCTGGGGAAGGGAGATGGAGAGAAGAAGGATCCTTGATGCCTCATTGAGGAGATTGCCATGGAGTTGTTGAAACAGCTGTGTACATATTGCCGAATGTCAAACTGATGCTCTGCTCGGTCAGTGGACTCCCACTCAAATCACAATAAGAAGTTTGTTTGTTATTAAGGTAAAAATCTCTCGTTGGCTTTCTTAGAACTACTTTGACCTTTTATTTTCTTGAAGATCAAAGTTAAATGAAGTCTCACAAAGAGAAAGAGTAAATTACTATCTTAATTGCTTTAAAAACCGTCATTAAGGAGGGGGAAAGAGGAGCTTATACTAAGGTCTCAAGTAGAAAATATTTAGAAATGAAGATGGCCACATATGTACAAATATGCTTGATAGAAATGATGTATTGAATGTTATAAGAGCTGTAAGAGCGAGCCCCCAACAAGATCATTGAAAAAACAATCATCAAATTGAGTCAATTAGGACTGAAATATTTTCTAAATTTACCAATGATCCCAAACTTATATGCCCTGCCACCCCTTTTCAGGGAAAAAAAAAGAGAATTATTCAGTGACAATTTAAAAATTGTGAACTAAAGAATTTTGTACCAAAAAACTTACTGCAATTGATTGAATCCCAAGTCACATTGATCCTGTAGGACAGAAATGCCCCTGTGTGTCTCTGAACTCTAATGTTTACAGGCTTTTTGATTTTCTCCTTGTGAGTGGTTGGTGGTTTCGAACTTCTGACCTTTTGGATTGCAGTCCAATGTGCAAACCCCTCCTAACTATTACACTTCCAGAACTCCTTTGTCTGGGAGAAACTGCAGATAAGAAACTTTTGCAGCATGTCTTCACCCTTCCTTCCCAGCCCTCCTCCCTGGATAATTTGGATAACCTACCCCCCAGGAAGGCAGGTCAATCTACTTTCAGAAACACTGCCCTCAAGCTAGTAGAGATGCCACAGTTCTTGAAAGTTCGTAGCTATCAAAGTTCATGAATACAAAATAACATTTACAGATTTTGGGTCCATTAATACATTCATTGATGGGAATAGACTACTAATTTCATTTGTATTTGCAGCAAACGTCAATATTATATATGTAAATTCAGGAGTGTTTTAATTTGTAAGTGTACAGAATCATGAGTTAAGTAGACCAAGTGATAAGTCCCTCTTTGAAAGGCCCTTTCTGCATTTAAAATAACCCTCAATTACAAGTGTCTGGACCACTTAGGCTGTTGGAAAATTGCAAAGCTCAGGAATGTGTACCTGAAACACAATCAGAGACCTGAATTTTAAACAGTAGTTGACATCAAATGGACTGTGAGTCAAGGCTATCCTGTGTGTGTCAGAGTTAAATTGTGCTTCACAGGGAGGACAGTGGTCTCTGTTTTTTCAGTTTGTTTGTTTGTTAAGCAGACTGCCAGGCCTTTCTTCTGAGGCTCCTTTGGGTAGACTCCAATTTCTGGTATTCAAGTTAGCCGCAGAACCTATCAAACATTCGCCCCACCCAGAGAAGTGTGAGCCTTGAATGTTGTTAGTAACTTGAGCCTCTAACTCAAGGCCATCATATGCAGAGTGGAGCATAACCTTTCTGGTGCTAAGTCATCCCCATAGTGGGACATGGATGGATCGATGGGGCACACATGTACAGCCAACAAGCTGATTCTGACTCACAACGACATGACATAAGGCTACCGAGGCTGGAACTATTTCCAGGAGCAGATAGCCTCATCGTTCCCTGCAGACTAGCTGGTGTCATGACACTGACTGGGAGCCAGACACACTGCCGCTGAGTCAGTCCCCATTCACAGGGAGACTGTTGTCGGTCTGCTGGGGCTGTGACTCTTTATAGGAGCCGATGGTGTGTTTTCTCTCTGAATGTTTAGTGGATTTGAACTGCCGACCTTGCAGTTTGCTGTCCAATGCTTACCCCAGAGTGCCACTAGGACAACTTAATGTGAACTATTGCGTATGAATAAAAGCACCCAAACTAAATCCATAGCCCTTGAGTTTATTTCTGTTCAAAATGACCCTATATTGCCTCAGTGTTCTCCCTCAGAGCCGCTGATGGGTTTGAGTTGCTACTCTTGGTTCAGGATAACTGTCTGATGCTTATCCAACAGCATCACCTGGGTCTGACAACCCTGGTGTAAATAGAGAGGTTATGTTTTGATGCCAGAGTTAGTTCAAAGGGTTGAGACATAATTAAAAAGGTATCCTTGCGTGAAATCAGAAAATTTGATTAAGTCTCTGTGGCTTGGGAAACTCAACTTCTTAAGCCTCTCTTGTCTGAACTATTGAAATGGACAAAGCCAAACAGTGTCATCAAATGACAAAAGCAAAATGAGTGCCCAGGTGCAACTGGCTGAGCTGTCTAGACTCTGTTGAGAAGATTGTAGAGCTCAAGACTGTCTCCCTGAAACATGATCAGAAACCCCGGGCTTGAAATGGGACTCCGTGGGATGAGAACGCAATGATTATGATTATAGGCGAATGTCTTCTGGTTTGGAATGATCGCGTTTCATTTCAGCAAGCTTGCTGGAGCCAACTGGAAAGGAGGCTGTTGCACATGTGAGAAGGAGCAGGGTGGAGCTGAAGGCAGGGAGAAGGGCCTGCAAGGTGGTCAGAGGAACCCATTCAGGTGTGTGGCCGGAGTTGAAGGTCCTGACATCGAAAAGGCAGTTGTCTGACGGAAAGATCATGTCTCAATCATCAGTTGAACCCGTAGACCTTTTTAAACACATTTTGCCCAGAATAAATCATTGCGTGCATGAAGTGAAACTTTAGTATCCATGCTTTTCGACACGCCCCTACATATCATTAGCACTTCCCTGGAGAAGTAAAACAAATATTTGAAAATCATGGGAGTCTTTTAATGTGTACTGCTCTATTTAGAGGCCATCCAAGATAAAGTCATCATCAATAAAGAGAACTCTTGTTTCTCATATTCAGGTTCAGACTGGCCCCTTGAGAACTTACCAACTCTCTCTCTCTCTCTCTCACTGCTGCAGAGATAACCCAACTGGAGACAGGGTGGTGGACACTGGACACTGAGTCAGTCTACTGAGAGATAGTGTTTATAGGCATCTGGAGAAGTCGGCTTTTCATTTACAATGATGACTATAGCAGCACATGGAATGCGTGGCAATCCATTTCCCGCACCATGCACCAGTGTCCACACAATCCTGAACTTGTAGTGATCTGTGAGTGGAGTTTTGGATAGGCAAAGCAAACACAGGAAAGGGAAAGTAGGCATGAGTCTAACCAAGAATGGATATAGATTTGACAGAGGCTATTTGTGTGTGCATATTTATCTTTGCTGCTCATATATCCATGAATGCAGTGGGGGACTACGTTATGAAAACTTCCTAGACATAACTAACCAAGCACCTTGAAAGAATGGGTTGCTGAGCTTCCAGGTTGGGGATCATTGAACAACAGGGTCAGAGGGTGTAGCATAGTTTGCGAAGACAATGTTCTAGAGCTACTTTGGTTTTTAAAACCGGCAATCAGCTAACTAAATGGCAACTATTGGTGTGCCTCATCTGACAGGAAAAAAAGGTGGTGAAAATCAAAGGGTGCATGGAAACAATCAGTCCAATCAACTAATGGACATATTGGTCTCCGCAACGCAGAGAATGCAGAGCTAGAGGGCACCTGGCCACTACCACCACCTGCTATGAAAAGGATTACTGCAGAAGGTTGTGGAAAGAGAGAAAAGGGAGGCAACAGAATGTGGTCATCTGCCAAGGACACCAAGACTGTGGCGCTTTGTCACTTTTCAGGTCTGGAACTGAAGCCACCCTTTAAGAACAATCCATCATTTAAGATCAAAAGGGCTCCATTTACCCAAGGACAAACAAATAATAGCCTTCCACCAAATCACAATAAAGAGTTTTTAAAAGTCAAATTTAAAAGCAACACTGCTTTACTCTTCTAGAAGTATTTTTGGCCTTTGTATTTTCTTGGTGAGGTTAATATTTTTCATGAAGTTTAATAAAGAGGAGGAATAAATTACTATCTTAAATGCCTGGTATGTGGCATCTCAAGTCAACTAAGTGTTCCAATTTAATCTCATATTAATTATTTTTTGTTCAATTTTGTGTGTGTGTGTGGACATCACTGCTCTCCAGTGGTGGGGGTAGGATACCCAGCCCCACTGCTGGAATTGAACCACCGTCCCAGTGGGTCGCAGTCCCGCACACAACCACTACGCCACCGGGGCTCAGCCCTCATATTAATTATTTTTAAACCGTGATAATCAGCAGCACCTCTTTCAAAGGCCATTGAAGGGTTAAAAACAACCCTGTATGGCTGCACTGTCTAAGAGATTAGGGAGATTTTGAAGAACAGGAGTGTGCACTTCAAACAAAATCCGAGACTTGCAATTTAAAAAGGTGTTGACCCCAAACAGAGGGTGACTCGAGGCTGTCCTCTGTGTGTCAGAGTAAAAGTGTGCTTCACCCTTTCCAGGGACTGAGGGCAAGGCCTTTCTCTGAGTGGATTTGAACCTCAGTCTGTAGATTAGCAGCAGACCCTGCTAAATGTTTTCTTTCCACCACCCAGGAAGTATGAAATTTAGAGGTTGTTGTGAACTTTAGGCACAGGGGCCCCAAATTCAAGGCAACTCCATACACCATACAGCAGCATGTGCCCGGTGCAGTGTCACCCCCACGCTGGTTGTGGACTAGATCAATGTGATGTACCCTCATTCTCAGGTTGAATCTGTTCACAGAGACCCTGATTATGGTTTCCAAGACTGGGAGTCTTTATGGGAACAGATAGCCCCAAACGTATCCCTCAGAATGCCAGATGGAATGGACCGCCCAAGCCTCTATGAGCTTAAGAAACCAGGGTTTATCTGCTGCCAGTGTTTGGACACACCTGTGTAAACAGGGGCATTTTGGTGTTTTGTTTTTCTAATGCCAAAGTTAGTACAAAGGGTTGTAATTGAAAAGTTGCCCTTGTTGGAGATCAGAAAATTTAATTAAGTTAATGTGGCTTTCACCTTGGGCAATTCAGCTTCCAGAGCCTCTACTGTCTGGGCTATTGAAATGGACAAATTAAAAGTGTCATCAAATTACAAAGGTAAAATGAGCGCCCAGGTGCAAGTGCCTGACCTGTCTAGGCTCTGGTGGAGGTGCTTGTGGAGCCAAGGAATGTGTCCCTGAAACAAAATCAGATATCCGGGCTGGAAATGGGACTCGATGGGGTGAGAACCGTCGTGAGGAAAAGGATCGGTAAGCCAGCTGCACTCTACTTCCAGAGGCCTCTCTCCACAGGGGACCTCCAGGGTCTCACTCATGGTGGGACATCACACTGGCCGCCATGGCCTGTTGCATCCGTCTCCAGTGCTTTAGCTGCTCGTACAGTGGCTCTTCAGCTCAAGATTCACTTCCATTTGGGAACCTTTTTAGGGAATATGTTTCTGGGTGCAATACTAAAAATAAAAGAGCTGTGGGTTCTACCCTTTTCATCTTAGTAGCAAAACCTTATCTCTAGCAATGAAATCTGGAAACATCTCCATACAATATAGTATCTTGTGCAGAATCAGATTCCTATCCTCTTGTTGCTCAATAAAAGTTATCACATAAAGTTACCAAAAAATATAGGTAAATGTCTTGCTTGAAATTGTAAAATTTTTCATTTTGGGAAGCTTGTTTGAGAGAACTGGAGATGAAGCTGCTGTGGAAGCAGGAAATAGCTGGATTCAGAGGAGGGCAAGGTCTGCAAGGAGGCTTAGAAGGGCTCTTTGTCTGTGTCTAGCAGAACTGTTGCTCAAGCCCAAGGAAATCCTTCTGAGTACAGACCAGACTAATTATTAAGAAATATGGCCTTGCTATTCACAGGACAATAGGGCCATGGCAGACCAAAATAGTGATGTCTTTTGATAGTTGGAGGACAGAACCACCTCCTCAGTTTGGAGACCTGAAAACTGATTAAGTAAAAAAAAAAGGGGGGGTGTGTGGAGGTACTTTATAGGATTGGAAGAACTGATTGGTAAGTGAACCCGGTGAGGTGCCCAAAGGAGTCTAATTGAATAACTCATTTATTTGACTAAAGAGAACAATAGCCAGATTCCTTCGACAAGTGAAAATGGCCCACTGCTATTAGAAAAAAATATTCTTGGTTGGATGAAGGTTGAGAAAGGAAATTCAAAAGCAACAATAAAGTGGCATTTTCTGGCCCAGAGAAATTTAGAAAAGGGACGGCAGGTGACTGACAGGTTAGAAATCAATCACTGAATTGAGAAAGCTAAGTGGACGTAGGAAGTGAAATCTAGGATTCAGGTAAAAGTTTAATTTACAAAGGAAACACAAAATCTAGTTCTCTATAGTATTCCCAAACTCACTGCCAGTCGAGGTGACTCTGACCCTTAATGACCTAATGGCTCATTAGGGTTCTGAGTATGCATCTTCTCGGGGCCAACAGCCTTCTTTTCTCCGATGCAGTTGCTGGTGGATTTGAACCCCTGACTTTCTGGCTAACAGTCCCATGGTACACATTATAGCTCTCCCATTGTAGAATTTGCAAAAGGATTTGCACCAAGCAGCATCATATTAGTGTGACTGTACTAGGGGCTTTCAAAAAAGTTCATGGAAAAGTAGATTAAGATTGAAAAATTCCACAAACTGTTGGAGGCACCATCCCATGAACCTCTATTTCAGGCCAGTAGCATTCGAGTTTTTATGTCTAATTTTTTTTAATATTTAATGAATCATTTTATTGGGGTGCATACAACTCATCATGATCAATACATACATCAATTGTATGTAGACCACATTTGCACATTTGTTGCCATCATCCTTCTCGAAACATCCTACTTAGACCCTCAGTACCCCCTCCACATAGTGCCCCTCCCTCCGCACTCCCCCTCCCCGATGAACCCATAATTTACAAATTGTCATTGTCATATCATACACTGGCTAAAGTGTCCCTTCACCTACTTCCTCGTTGTCCATACCCCAGGGAGGTTTTATGTAGATCCCTGCAATTGGTTCCCCTTTTCTACTTTGTCTAATTTGTTTAGATGGCTAAAAATATTTGGTCATTTTTATATATATTGTATATAATCCATAGATCTCTCTTTCGCAGAGACGGCAGATGCAGAAATGTGTATCTCTGAACCTTCATGTAATAGCAGATGAAGAGTAAATTTATTGTTACTGATAACTAAAATTATCGTATCCTTTGTCTGTAGCCTTTATATTTAGACACCACCCCTTGCCTGCTTTTGTTTGTTATTCTTTCATTTGAAGAAAAAAATTGAATAGTAGCTTTCACATAAAAAGAAGAAATGGGAGCAACAGGTTAATATAAATTCATAAACTGGGCATGAAAGAATTTTCTTCTGAAAATAGTATTTAAAATGATAAACTCTGTACAAGAGTGCTTTAAGTACCACCTAAAACCCACACTGGTTACACAGGAAATATTGTGTTCATGATTTTATAAATACACTGGGACTCATAATTCTTCAAGCAAAAAAAGGTGGATTAGGGTTAGGAAGAAAAAAAGGAAAAATAATAATTAAGAAGGTATGTTGGTTCTTACCATTTATTTTTTTTTAATTTTTAACCTTTTTGTAACCTTCAGAACAATGCTTCCTGTGGTCTTTGTGAACTTTAATGGTTTCCCCATATTTTATGATGAGACAAGGCAGACAATTTTAAATTTCACTTTTATTTGTTGCTGAAAATAAATGTAACAGAGGGACAAAATTTATTTTCCTTCAAGCACATGGGAGGAGACAAAAATACAGACAAATTTCATCTAATGTGACAGTAATTTCACAAGTACTTATACTAATTAGGGACATATCAAGTACAATATTACTTGGGCAGGAAATTATCAAGTAAGACAGCAATGATTTCTTCTTGAGATTACAATTAAGAGACATAGCAACAATTTCCAAACTCTTCAGGGTCTACAAGGATCACATTATTTGAATTACATTTCTAAGATTAGAGATATAGTTAAACAGAGAACAAAATAAGCAGATACGTAAAGAGGCCCACAAGTCTTTGTCCTGCAAGAGAAAACAAAACTGGTGTTTTTGCAAACATTCTCAACTTTACGCAAAAAGCAGGTCTGAACACTTCCATGTTCCCACGGCACAGAAATGGAGTAAAGAATCAATAGGATTTTATTCAAAAACAGTGACATAAAGAGTGTTTATCACTAATCTAGCACATATAAAAACGAATCCCTAAAACAATAAAGCAAAAACATCAAGACTTGCATTTTTATTTACAAAAACCAACTAGTGGGTCCAAGAAGTTAGGGTACTTTGAAGGAAAACTCTTTTCCATGCACCCTTTTCCACCCTAACTCCTAAGATTCTCCTACCCATCTCATTAGGGCAAGAGCCCAGGGGTCTTCCCTCCCCCTCTGGCCCTGCAGGCTTTCTTTCTAAGCCTTCGCCCCTGCTGAGAGGGGTTCTGATTCTGGGCTCCTATTCTGTTTCGGGGCTTAGAGAACAAAACGTTATACCTAAGTAGCCCAAGTCCCAAGAAAAATGTCCCTCGTCTTTTGGAATGTGGAGTGAAGCTAACTTGGTTTGCCTTAAATCACATCTCGCTCTGAATTGGTTCTGTCTTTCCAGGTTTCTCACAGGAAAGCACAAGAAACACACAGAAGATTTTGGCATCACAGATCCAGAAAAGGGGTGGGGTTGTCCAAGTTAGCCTAAAAGAATAGAACTGAACAATTGACCTAGAGGTCTGTCTTTGGAACTCTGAGGCCTAAGCTAAAGGAGAAGGTTTTGTAGGAGGGTGGGGGGTGGGGGGGGGTTAGGAGGGCTGAGGATAGTAGGAGCTGAAGTCTTTTTTTATAGTTTACCACTTTCTCCCTCGGGACACAATCAAGGGAGAACAAATCAGACAAAAGGACTGCTTTTTCCATTTTTTTGTTTTCGGTTGTAGTTGTTTCAGATAAAGAGAAAGAGGGGTACTGGGGAGGAGGAGGGGCTCCAGTGTACTGCCTGGGAGTCTGAGACTACAGACAGTACTGAGGAGGCAGAATACAGTGGCCTGGCCAAAGCTTTCCCAGAGGGGAAGCCACAGGACAGGTCCTTATAGACTCATCAGTAACTGGTCACCATGCAGTGACCTCGTGAGGCACAGGATAACCAATATGATCTCACAGAACACTTCTTGTCCTTTACCTCATTCATGCCTGGCAGTCGCCAGTTCAGCAGCAGAGGAGATAGCGTGAGCCAAGGGAGGCAGCAGTCGAGGGAGGCATGAAATGTTCTGTTTCAGTCGACGACAGGCATCATTTCTATTGGCTTCTTGCTGTGGTGACAGGCAAGAGGTGGCTGGAGAGTACGTGAGCAGCAGGGGCAGTTAGCATAAGGCATAAAGTCCGACTAGACGCTTGCAAAAAAACCTATCAAGCTTCCTGCTTGATCATCACACTCACACACAGGGAGAAAAACAGAGTCACAGTCACAGGGTTCAAGCCAGGCGGAGGGCGGCAGTACACATCTACCGAGCGGTGGTAGATGAAAGGTTGGAAACAGCGTGAGGGGGAACAGCCCCGTGGGCTGAGAAGAGCGTTAGAGTCTCAACACAGAGGTGACCATCTTGCCACTGCCTGTTGAAGATTCTAAACAACAGCGCAGAATGAAGAGAAAGCTGACAGAAGATGGTGTGCGGTTGGCTAGGCAATAGTAAGGAGATGGTAAAGGAGATTTGACAAGAAGCTTCTCACAGGGCAGGACTTAGCCGGACTGGAATCGGAAGGACTGGGGATTCTCAGGTGGCTGCCTCTCTGGACCCTGCATCCCTCTGCGGGCTCCATCAACCATCAGGTAATAATGTAGAGGATTCGGCCACAGATCCTCTTTGATGATCTCGGCAATCTTGTCGAATTCGTGGAGGCTGCTGTCAGAGAACCAGGTGAAGAAGCTGTGAATGGTGTTTCCTTCCCGGTTCCTGTGGATGTGAGATTGGGGCTCATCCATTCGGTGCCATCTGACAGGAGTGGCAAGACACACAACCCGGCCGGAGGATCGGCGCTCATACTCCTTGACCAGGGCTTCGTTTCGGAAGTAGGGGTTGCCCTGAAAGATGAACTTGAATTTGCAGCCGGTTCTGGGCGGCTTAAGCTCCTCCACCTCCAGGTTGATCATGAACTTCATCATGTCTTCGTCTTGGCCGCTGATCATCATTGTTAGCTGGGGGTGGTTCCGAAAGGCAGTGACCCAGAAAGATGGGATATTCTG
This sequence comes from Nesogale talazaci, assembly GCA_004026705.1. Classification (NCBI taxonomy): domain Eukaryota; kingdom Metazoa; phylum Chordata; class Mammalia; order Afrosoricida; family Tenrecidae; genus Nesogale; species Nesogale talazaci. The sequence goes on along the minus strand of PVJH01006326.1, from coordinate 82,660 downwards.
GATGATGAAGCTCCGACGCTGCATGTGGAGTCTTCGCATGCGGCCAAACTTACGCTCCAGCTGATGGAAAGCTCTGTCGGCCTGCGCGTTCACGTTGGACAGCTCCTGGTCTATGGCCTCCAGGGAGTCCACTCCGTCTTTGACCTCCGGGGCGCAGGCACCTTGCTCCTCCAACCCTCCGACTGCCTTTCTTTCCTTCGGTGGCACCTTCTTTCCCTCTACCACCCCATCTACCTCTCTCTCCTCCGCGGCCACGGAGATGGCACCCTTTTTACTGGTCATCTCCTTGACCCTGGCTCCAGGCATCCTCACAGACGCCGACCCCACTGCGCCACGGGCTTCGGGGACCTTCTCCCCCGCGGGGCCGCGCGGATCGCCACCAAGACCACCCTTTTTCGGGCTGCGGTCGGACGCCGCGGGGGCGGCAGCCGGGGCCGGGCGCCCGGGGGGAGATGCGGCTGCATCTTGCCCAATTTTGATCTCACCCTTGTTGCTCAGAGGAAGGCGAAAGCGGAGCCCGAAGCCACAGTCGATGGAATCTGCGATCATCTTCAAAGTGACTCCAGCCAGGTCGGCAGTCACCTGCGTCAGATCGGTGTCTCTCTGGACCGCCGGGTCCGGTCTCTGGTGCTGGTCGGGGTCGTTGCCCGCGGCCCCGTCCGGGGTAGCAGCGGCGAGATCGTCTTTCGCGAACGGGTGCTTGTTGCCTCCATCCAGGCCACTCATCTTGGCAGCGGTCGGGTCAGCGACAGCGGAGCGTCCCTAGTCCTGGTCCTCTGGGAAGCTGCACGAGTCACCAATGAGCCGCTCACACCACCGGTCTTTTCTAGGGTTGATGCTTCCATGGCAACGGGTGACGTCAGGGCTGCCGCATCTCAGAACCTCGCGAGAACCTCGCGAGATCTTGCCGGTCTCTTCTTGCACCGCGGTGGTGCACCGAGCGCGAGCCCGGGTCTCGGGGTGCGATGTAGATGTGTGCGATCTGGAAAGAGAGAGAGAGAGACAAAAGATGCGATGTACACAATGGAGGTACGCCCAAAGCATCCAGGTGAAAACCGTGCCGAGAGGGCCAGGTCTAACATTGGAACGACATGCAAACATGGAGGCTTCCAGTGAGCCCGCTGGATCCCGCATGGCGGGAGCCTTCCCCCTTTGCACCGTCCCGTCTCTCCGCAGGGACTCGAGGTCCGCTGGGGTCGATTTTTAAGAGAGGGACGTTGCGATGTGAGACACGAGGATAAAGTTAGGAGCCGCGGGAACGGGAACGTCTTCATTATGACTGAGCAAAGGATGACTCTAAGCCTGGCTTACCGTTTTTAACATTTATGTCCGTTTAAGCCAATGTCTATTAAGCAATTATCGGCGGCTCTCAACCTGGGGGTCTCGACTCCTTTGGGGATCGGACGACCCTTTCACAGGGGTCGCCTAATATACCCCGCATATCAGATATTTACATTACGATCCTTAACAGGAGCAAAGTTACAGTGATGAAGTAGCCACGAAAATAATTTTACGGTTTGGGAGGGGGGACACCACAACATACGGAACGGTATTAAAAGGGTCGCGGCAATAGGAAGATTGAGAAGCACTGAATTAGATGATTTAATTTAAGCGCATTGCAAAAGGTTGCATTTTTTGTTGCCTAGCGGCTTTCTGGAGAATGCAAACAGTTGCGTTTTTGCTGTAGTCTTAGTATCCTTCCTCTCAACCTCCCATACAGAGATATACAAATTTCATCTTTATTACTGAAATAAATGTCATTTGGGGACTTTTAAAATTATCCATTTCATATACCGTGTCTCCTCACCTTATACTTTTAATATAAAAGGAATTCCTGCTGCATAATGCTTGTGGGCACAAAGCCAGCAAATGGTGCCAGAATGTGCTGCTGTGGTAATTCATTACCATTTTTTTTTAAATGCACTCACCAGTGGTTTGCAGCCCCCTAAGGTAGTGAGAATCTCTTAAAATATTTGCTTAGGTAAAGTAAGTTATTTTAGCTATTACCTTCTTTCAGTCTGTTAGTTCCTAGAATTCATTAAGATACTGATGTCACTACATCTGCTGTGTATGTGTGTTAGGGAGATGGGAAAATACTGGTGGGAATCCTTATCTTTAGAAAAACAGAAGATCGCAAAAGGGAAGCTTAGATATTGCCAGCTGATGTTTACAATCTTAAATCATATTGGGTAAAAAACTATGATTACAAATTTTGACTACAAATGCTCTCAGATTTTAATCACTTACAAATAAGGGCTCAGAAAAGGAAGCAGTAAATAAGGATTTAGAGAGAAGACTTGTATATTGAGACTTCTCATGAAAAAAAGTAATACGGAAATGGTCCAGCTGAGGGTGAGCTGCTGATACAAGAACAATGGCAGACATTCCAGAAAAAATACCTGTCACACAGCTTTGAAGCTTCGCTCACACGGTTTGCGGGAGATGTCATAGACAATTGAGTTTTTGTTTTTACTTCTAGGGGTCTGCACAAAGCCAAATGGACCTCCGTGGCTGCATGCTAATTAGTTATCCTATTAAAAAAATGTGCAAATTAGATTCACGCTTTGCCAACTACACTTATCTTTCTCGGCCCTCCTTCCCCTATTACACCTTGCCTTTGTGGGAGGGAAATCAATGTATCAATTTATCTTGCTTGTAAAAAAGTAAACAGTTGGCTATAATTCTTTAGCACTATTGTTTTGTTTCTTTTTCTAAAAAAAAAAAATCTTGCCATTTTTAAGGAGCTAGTCCCTTGGATTATAATGAGCTCGAGTACAGAGAAAATGCAGATATTTGAAGAAAAGTTATTTTGCTACACAGAGAAAAGAACACATTTTCTATTTTCAACAGAAAGCTCTCTGTGCAGAGCTTCTAACTAAACACTTTTCTCTTGATGTACAAAAGCGTCGCTTCTATCTCTACTACTTGAAATGTGCCTGTCGCCAGCTGTGTGGTCCTGCAGGAGAGACTCTGGCTGCCAGGACTGGGAATCGCCTTGAGAGCAAAAGGTTGTTTTGTCTTGTTGGTTTCAGCTTTGGCTAATGATGCCACCTGAAAATCTTCCCACTCATAATAATTCCTCCTGTCAGAGTTTTTTTTTTTTTTTTTTTGCAACTCTGCTAACGTCTATCTCATTTAGATTACATGAGCACAGTAAATGCATTACATTTCATAAGCATGAACCCAGGATGCTAACTTGCAGGTGTTCATACTTATATTCAATAGGAAGCTAAGTTTTCCCACTCATAATAATTCCTCCTGTCTGATTTGTTTTTGAAACTCCGCTTAAGTCTACCTCATTTAGATTACATGAGCGTTGTAAATGCATTACATTTCATAAGCAGGAACCCAGGATGCTAACTTGCAGGTGTTCATACTTATATTCATTCAATAGGAAGCTCAGGGAAGTTAATTTGCCCATAATAACATACATATATTAATTGGCAAGCTGCCACCTCCTTTTTCCTGTGTCTTTCATTAACCACCTCATAATCTGAAATTTCTATAGCTTTTACCATCGTAATAGCCCTCTGAATTTCTACAGCCTATGGATGACTTTTGCCATCCAATTTGGTACTTATGTTTCTTCTACTTTATAACTTGCGTGCTTTTTTCTTTCAGGCTAGGCTCATCCCCACTAGAGTAGGAGTCACATAGAGACTACTACTTTACCATTTAATTCGCATAGGCTTGCATGCTTCAGAATCGACTCAATGGAAGTGGGTTTGGTTTAAATATAATTGAGTTTCTAACAAAGAGGAGGTTTTCGTGAAATGTAGTGATTGGACCTAACTGAAAATTCTAAGCAGTTTTACAGCAATCAGTTGGTGTTTCATTGTGAGGTGGGAGGATAGATATAAGGGTGCTTCAAAAAGTTCATGGAAAATGGAACTGATAACAGAACTTCTCCGTGAACTTTTAGAGCCCTTTTGGTCATAATTTACATGTTTTGCACACAATAGATTCTGCTCTACTGGCAACTGGCAGTTGCCCCACGACATCTATAAAGATATATCACAAGTGTCCAAAGTCTTACTGAAAAACATCCGCTGAAAATTTATGGGGCAATTTTCATTTGCCAGCAAACAAGAAATTTAGTAGAAATTCAAACACAAATTGATAGTCAAATAAAGATGACTTTGCCAAAGTATAAATTTTGGGAAGTTTATGAACTATCCCAGATGATATCCCTCTGAAAAACTTTTTTTTCCAAATTATATGTTTATGGTTTTATAAACCATAACTTGCTATAACTTGCTTAATAGTTTCTGTCTACACTTGTGAATATTCTCTTAATTTTCACATCTATGTCAGGTGATAATATTCGGACTTCTATTTTATTCTGCCTTTGAAAAAACTAAGGCCAAGAGAAATGGAATCACTTGTTCACCCTCACCCCCCACGTGGTGGACTCACAATCTGAACCCACGTAATCTCAAGATCCAGTACCCTATTTGTGACCCTACTGTGTGACCAGGAGCCCTGGTGGTACATGGACGATGCGTTGGGCTGCTCATCATAGGGTTGGCTGTTCCAGCTGCCCAGCCACTCTGCCCAGAGAAAAACGAGACTTTCTACTCCCATAAAGACTGATCGCTTCAGAAACCCACAGGAGAGTTCTACTCTGTCCAAGGGTTGCTGGGCGTTGGCACCAACCCAATGGCACCCAACAACAGTTAGGCAGACCTACACAAAAATGAGAACTTTATAAAGAAGTCCCAAGGGTGACCCCAAATTGGTAAAACAATATCTCAACCTTCCTCTTCCCCTCTGCCCCACCCCCAAAGACAGTGACAGTTCTTGGGGAGGTGTCCAGTTGCTGAAGGGAGACAAAAGAATCCATGATCCTCTGGTTCAGTGTCTAAATGGTTGCTTCCTGGTAACATGTTGGTCTGTGATCTGAAAGGTCAGCAGTTTGAAGCCACCGGCTACTCCAAGCGAGAAAGACGTGGCTATTTCTAGTGGGTGTGCTGCCGAAGCGAGCACAGGGGCTTCCTTTCTATTGCTACATACATACAGTCTGGAAACCCCCCAGGGCCCATTCTCTCCCATCCTAGGGTAACTAGGAATCAGCATCGACTCCAGGGATGGCAGTGAGCTGTTTTATTTATTTTTTTCAGAAGGGCTTCTTATAAAATTTTATGAGCTGCTATTGAGTTGACTCTGGACTCGTGGCAGTCCCTTGTCCAACAGATGCAAACGCAGTCTACCACCGTGCCACCCACGCGATAGGTTGCAGATCAGACTGCAGTGCTCCCAGGGTTGTCAGAAGCAGATTTCCCAGCTTTCTTCCCTAGTGTGCTTGCCTCTGAAGACTCCCCGGAGACCCGAGCGGCATCACGGCCACTTGCAAGCCTGCCCAGAGAGGCGGCTGCTGCCTGGGCGGTCTGTGCACTGATGGGGGTGTAATCCAACCCAGGTCTCCCTCACCGAAGTCAAGAATTGCACCCCCAAGCCAGTGCATTTGCCACACTTCGTATAAATAAGCTTTGATAATTCAAGAGGCATAACTATTTTTATTAAACCAACAATATTAAACTAGTCTTATTTGCCAAAGATTCCCCCAAATTACATAACGTTGAATTGTTTGTCAATGTCTGGGTTACATTTCTTAGAGATATCTTTAAAAAAAAACACAAAATATAGAAGTTCTTTGATAATACTTACAAAATGCAGGGAATCAAGTCATCTCCATTTTCAAAGAAGTATTTTTTCAATACCCTTTCCACCACCTATATTTACTTTGAAAATCTTTTATTATCATCTTGGTTAACTAGACATTAAATATTGTTTTTCCACAACAATGATCCTCTAATCAAGTGTTCAGACCTCCTTTTAGCTTTTAAGATTTTGCCTTCTCAGAGCTCATCCCCCCCAAAAAAAATATCAATTGCATTTAAAACTCTGGGAAGTCATAAAGGATTTTGTCTTTGGTCTTGTAAAGAAGAAAGGTCATACAAATAATTTGGGTTGATTTGATAGGTCATGCGTCATATGGGAAACATTGTCAAAATGGAGAGGTGCTTCACTTTTTCTAGATTAAATTTAAATGGACAAAATATTATTAGTTCATATATTTCAAAAATCATATAAAGTTTCTAGAGGTTTTTCAGCGCTGTGTCTCTCCAGGATATGTGCTGGTGTTGCTTTGCCTCATGGAAGATAGCAATAGTATAATGTCCAAAACATTCCACTTTTAAAATGCTACATCCCTCGAGGTAGGATCGGAAGAAATAAAAAAAGAAAATAAGACAAACTAAATAAAATGCCACATCTTGTCATTTGCACTATTTTTGTAATGAACTCTCATCAGCTCTTTCATATTTAAAAATTATCAGTAATTAGTAACCACAGCCATGTTAAGCCTTTTGTCACCTACCAATATTTTTATTCCACTTTGATGCTTCTCTGACAATGCTTGTCATTAAGCTACAGGCGACAGTGCTTTGTCACCAACAAAGACAGGCCATCTCAGAGATTCTGGGAAAGGACTAAGCCAGGCACTCTTCTGATGACGCTGGCTAAATAACCTGGACACCTCGCCGCCACTGAGTTAAGGCAGGATTTCCTGTTGAATTCTCCTCCCATCTTCTGAAGTTAGAGGTCAGAAGATGCCATCTCCATGTCACTTCCAGTGGCCTGGTGACTATGAATTGGACTGCCATCCTGCAAGGTCAGCAGTTTGATACCACCATCTACTCCCACAAAGAATTCCAGTCTTAGAAAGTCACAGCAGCAGTTCTAGCCTGTCCTATTGGATTGCTCTTCCTTGGCATCGACTTGGTGGCAATGATGACACGGGGGCGGGGGGGGGGGGGGGGGGGGGGGGGGGGGGGGGGGGGGGGGGGGGAATAGGTAGTGGTGGCGATTCAGTGGTAGAATGTTCATTTTCCCAGGTTCAATTTCCCAAGCAAGCTGCCACAAGCACAGCTGCCAGCACCTGTCGGTGAGCTTTGTGAAACAGTACGGGGCTGCCCAGCTTGCAGCAGATCGTGGGGGAGGGGGGAGAGAATCAGCTTCTGAAAATCAGCCATTGAAAACCCTGCCCATCTCCACAGCAGGAGCCTCTTGTACACAGATACACAAAAGAATGGCACGGAGGAGGCACCTTCTGGCCTCCGCTAACTTCGCAAGATGGGAGGAGAATTGAACTTCATATCCGCACTGCCCAAGGTGGAGTCTTAAAAGGCAGAGCTCAGACATGGTTCTTGCCCGCAGCCTTCCTACCAATTTTGACATCAGCTGCCCTGCCCACAGCACTCTCTTCCAGCTGGGTTTGAAAACTCACTGCAATCGCCACACAAACAAACAGATCCTACGTATAGTCAGGGGCCTTATTAGGGAAGTTCGCAGATTATCATTCAGCTGAGCTATGCCCTTGTTCTAGCCTCTTCTCTGCTCTGTCCATATGGTGGCCTCTGGTCATTGGCCTCTGAGCCACAAGACCTTTTGGCTCTGCTGTGCTAGTCAATGTTGCAGGGCTCCATGAGCTTTGCTGGAAAATACGTATTCAGCCATTTGCTTAAACTCAGCTTGAGGCCTATAGCAAAAACGGGCATTTATTGGCACTGAACTCTGTGAGTCAACAAAACTAGCTCCCTCTGGAGGTAGCTTCCTGCACCAAGCCCCTCGGTTTGCCTTGTTCGGTGGGCCAGGAAGTCTGATGCTCTGACTCCAGCTGGGTCTTGGTTTTGCTCCTGTCATTCCTGTGTTGTTTCTCTGGTTTCATAGCTGCCTCCTGGATCAAAAAGGTTCTGCCAGTCTGCAGGATCTTGCAGTGTAAAAGGCATACTGCACCCCTGCTCTTCTCTGCGGCTGGCAGTAAGATCCCGCCATCTCTGCTTCTGAAATGGCTCATTTTATATCAGAAGGATGGCGATCTCAATTAGCCCGAAATAAGCACTCTCAACTGAATCATATCATCCTATTTGGGTCTTCCTCAACTTTCTCCTACCCAGACTGTTCAGGAAAAAGTCATTTGGTGAGAGTTACAGAAAATATGGCTAAAAGAGGTGTATTAAATAACTCATTACATGACATAGAGGTCACCATGAGGAGAAGCCAGCTGGACAGCTTTAGAGTAACCCAAGAGCAAGGAGAAAGGTAATTAAATGCATAATGAATGAGCTGGTGAATGATGATTATGGATTCAGTTTTAAATATTGCTGATTCTTTAATACCCTGTTTTCTAGTTCTAAGGGACCTCTTTTCTCAAGCCATCTGGATAACCCAATTCAGTATAGTAGATTCATCAGTTGCAGGTATTAAAAGGATAAAAACTGTTGAATCTATGAAAATACGAAGATTACCAATGTGTTTTCTACATCTATTCAAAATATGCCTATTGTCTAGCAAGTAAACATTAGACCTGAAAAAAAGTACAAAAACTGGAGTTTCCCTAAGAAAGTAGGAATTTTGCCTTGAGGCTCTAACATAGATTTACTACTGGGTTTCCAGCCTGCTCGTCCACTCTGTGCACTTTGGACTTGCCTATATTTACAACTATGTAAGCCAATCCCTTAAAATGCATACATCTCCATTCTCTCTGTCATTCCATCCCATTTCTTCCCGTCCAGACTCTGGCTTACTGTGTACAGTTGTCAGAAGCGTAAAAAGGTCCATCCAATAAGTAAAACACATTCATATTATTAAAAAGTATATGCCAGAGTTTAATTTGCAGTAGTTTGGGTATTAAATAATGATAGATCTTACTATCGATAATGTTTTAGAGTACATGTAATAAGAAGTAAATATTTCATGCACAATTTTACCTTAATAATCTACAAGCAGGTTCATAGATAAAATGGACACTGAATAGGTATGAGAAGGTGAATGGAGCTACACTCACAAATAATTACGTGTTTGAAAGAGGACATTTCGAAGGCTGAGCCCCAGTGGCGTCCTGGTGTGGGACTGTGGCCTGAGGGCTTGGTGGTTCAAAAATCCAGCAGCTGCTCTCAGAAACCAGCACTGGATAGCGCTCAGGACCACCAGAGGCAGTGATGCCCCCCCACCCCCCAAAAAGAGGACATTTCTATATGTGTTTACCTATGCTTTAAATATATCCATGAGAATCATAGAGCAGATGGGGTGCAAAATTATGCTAACTTCTTAGACATAACCAAGCACTTTGAGGAAATTGAATCACTGGAGCTGGGGCCCAGGACCACAGTCTCAGGGGACACTAAGGTGGAATGGCATGACAAGGTCCACAACGTCAATGCTCTACATTCTACTTTGGTGAGTGGTCACTTCCGCCTTAAAAGTCCTTGAGCGGCCATCTGATTCTCTCATGGTTTGGATGAAAGAAAGTGAAGAAAGTCAAAGATGCATGGAAACTAGTACTTGAACGTACTGATAGAGCAGAAGCACTAGAGGGTCCCTAGCTACCACTACCAGCTATTCTGAAAGTGTACACATTAGAAGGTCTTTGCCTGAGACAAAAATGTGGAGCAAAACTAGAAATAAAACCAAAAAGGGCCAGGCTTACTTGTTGGGATGCTTGCAACGCTTGGGACTATGGCTCTTAGTCACCCTTCCCACCGGGAACTGAACTCACCCTGTGGGCTCAACTTACAGCCACACGTAGACCTTTAAGATGAAAAATAACACTAGGGTGGCCTGTATTCCTTAGAATATTCCACCAGTTACCAGGCATCTAAGACCCAGAACAAAACAATGCTATCTGTATGAAGGAGGGGAGGGTGGAGACCCAAGGCCTATCTGTAGACAATTGGACATCCCCTTATAGAGGAGTCACAAGGCGGAGTCAGGGTGCAGTATAGTACCAACAAAACATACAACTTTTCTCTAGTTTTTAATTCTACCCCCACCCCATGCCCACCCCCTCTAGCATGACCCCACTTCTGCCTTACAAATCTGGCTAGACCAGAGCATGTACACAAGTACAGCTAAGAGTTCACCACACAGGGGATCCACACCGCAGAACCAGTCATGAGATCAGCCATACCAGGAGGGTAGGGGAAGAAATGGGAAACCAACCACAATGATCAACTTATAACACCACCCCACCACTAGAAGGATATACAACAGAAAAGGGGGTAAAGGGAGCTAGTGGATGATATAAGCTATGAAAACAATAATTTGTAATTTACAAAGGGTTCATGAGGGAGGGAGAGTGTTGGCAGGGGGATGAGTAGCTGATACCAAGGGCTCAAGCAGAAAGAGAGAAAATGTTTTCAAAATGATAATGGCAACATACATACAAAGAGCTTGACAAGATGGATGGGTGGGTGGGTGGGTGGGTGGATGCATGGATGGGTGGATGGATGGGTGGGTGGATGGATGGGTGGGTGGGTGGTGATAAGAGCTGTAAAAGCCTCCAATAAGCGCTGAGCCCTGGTGGCGTAGTAGTTGAGTGTGGGACTGCGGCCCACTGGCTTGGCGGTTCAAATCCTGCAGCAGCTCTCCAGGAGCAAGGCTGGGCCTCCCACTCCCATCAAGGGGCAGTAATGACCCCCCCCCCAAAAAAAGTCCCCAATAAGATTATTTTTTAAATTATAAATTAGTAACAAACCACCACCCTTACTCAGGACATAAACCTGATTGGATGTAAAAAAGAAGAAGAATTCAGCAATTCAGGTCTAAAAATTATTGCTTGCTCAAAGTACAGGTTCCCATGGAAACAGGAGGCACAGGGAGGAAGTGGGATAATGATGTTCCATTGTAGGGATTGCAATTGGTGACGTAAAATGTGCATTCAACATTAAATGAAAAACTGACTTGCTCTGTAAACTTCCCTACAATTCACACTAAAAAGCGTTTTTGTAAATGAAGCATATACTAAAACAATGCAAAAAATGTTTTTATACGAAAAAGGTTTGGTTCTAGACCTAAATGATAATAAAGGGATTTTCTATTTATATGTCTCTTTGACACTGGGCGATTGTGTAAGATACTGTCGCTCACACTGCAAAATGTTTATAAGTCCTAATGCCTCTAATGGATCCTAGTTGCACCCCCATTCATTGCAATAACCAAAATTGAGCCCACACATTTTCCTGCACATCCCCTATGGGGAGGCACATCCGCCTGAAGAACCAGTTTTAAAAATCTCTCTTGAGATGATATTCCCACTATTGGCCACTAGATGGAGGAAGTGGTCTGTATAATGATGATGTGAGACGTTTTCAGCTTTGGGTGTTACTTTGAAGGAAATACCACATTTACAGACTACACAAGTGCTCTGGTAGCATAATGAATTAAGAATTGGGCTTCTAACCACAAGATCGACAGTTCAAACCCACCGGCTGATCTGTGGGAGAACGGTGAGGCTTTCCACTATAATAATATCAGTGACTCACAGTCAGTTCTGGTCTTAAGGCCCTTAAACATTCATTACAAGCATGATAGCATGGTTCTTCACCATAAACTTGATACTCTTATTGAAAGTGAGTAATAATCTATATTTGTTTTTTTTCTGAGAGGTTTAGGTTTGGTCATAATGACTTCCTATGAGAATTATTGACCAAAAAAAATTAGTAGCCTACTTTTTCAAATCATAATAGAAACGATATACTAAATTCCTGACCTGAATGGCCTCATATCTTTGTATGATGAATACGTTAGGTTAGGTCTGTAACCTAACAAAAGACAAGCCAGTGAAGCTTATGTGTGGGTATGTATGCATATAGACATACACACATAAAATACCAAGAAGCAAACTAGTACCATGACTCAATGCCAACCCAGAGCCACCCGAAAGAATAAGGTAAGCTGGCTGAGCCCCAGTGGCGTAATGATTGTGCGCGGGACTGCGGCCCACTGGGACAGAGGTTCAGTTCCAGCAGTGGCTCCACAGGGGCAAAGGCTGGGCCTCCTACTCCCACCACCAGAGGGCAGTGATGCTCCCCCCCAAAAAATAAACCAAAAAAAAAAGAAGAAGAAAGTAAGACTTTGTCAGTTTCTGAGACCGTGATCGTTATAATCTTCGGAAGTCTCATCTTTCTCCTGAGTAGCCACTGGTGGCTTTGAACTGTGGACCTTACAGTCAGCAACCCAATGTGTAGCCCACTACACCAGCAATGCTCCAAGCATATATAGACAGAGAGGGTTATGCTAAAGAAATGGCTCACACAGGGGTAGAGACAGGCAAGTTTCAAATTTTTTTGTCAGGTGACAGATTGGAGGCTTCTTTTGATTCTCTTAGCTGCAGGAACTTGATGGTCCCAAGCTCAGCAGGATAACATGGCAGGCTTCTGGCTGCAGAGGGAATTAATCCAAGATTGGGAGGTAAGATGGCGGACTGCTAGTGACTTCCAAGATTGACTGGCAAGTCACAGGCCTCTGCTGTATGTCCAAAAAATCAGAGGTTGGCAGATAAGTCAGATGTAGGATCCACATCCACAAAAAGGAAGTAAACTTTTCCACAGTGTCCACATAGATTGGAAGCAGGCTACACTCCTGAAGAAATGTCCTTTCAATTGCTATGATCAGAGTAAGAGTCTTGCACCCCACTCTAATCTTACAATTGATCGGCTGATCATGGTAGATCCTATTATGGAAGTCATGGAATCAGGTTAGATCACATTTTAACTGCTGACCCACTAAGAATCCTAGCTGTGCCAAGCTGACATAAAACCTTACCTATCACAGTATGCAAAACATAAACTTTTTATTCAAATAGATTTGGCTTTTGGTTCTGCCATTTACTAGCTGATTGATCGGGGCAAGTCACTTCAGTTTCATCCTTTACAAAATGAATATCATTTTAATTTAGAGGATTGTTGTAAGGATGAAATGAGCTAATATGCATTCTTAGCAAAATGAGTTTTAAGACAATATGATTTGGTAATTTGTCAGTTTATGCTAGGATTTACATTTATCTACAGTACACACAAATAAAAACAAAAACCCATTGCGATCCATTTGATTCTAACATGCAGCAACCTGTAAGGCACAGTAGATCTGCCTCAGAGAGTTCATGGGCTATAGGAAGGAAGGAGCCTTAGTGGCACAGCAGTGAAGTGAAGCAGTGAAGCAGTGAAGCTAATCTCAAGGTTGGGGGTTCCCATCCATGATCAGCTCCAAAGAGCCTGGCAGTCTGCTCCCCTAAAAATGCCTGCCTATGAAGCCCTCTGGAACAGTCCTGCTCTGTCCTCGAGGGCCCATGACACGGAACTGCGACAACAGAGAGGATGTCGTCAGACTGCGAGAATAGTTTTACAAGAAAGATCTTAATACAGAGAAATACAAATTAAAATTTCTTAGAAAAATAAAAGATTCTGGAATAAAGATATTATAAATAGTAACTGCAACTGCACTTGGGGAAGGCGTGAAGCCATCGATAAGCAGATCTCTTCTTGCTTCTCATTGTTAATGCCCAGCATGCATCTTAAAATTACTTGGGACACTTCCCTCATTGCTAATGGAATTGTATAGTGTTCTTCAACACAGAGGCACCCTGTTGGAGTTGTAAGCGAGGCATTGGGCTTCTAACAGCAAGGCCAGGGAGTCAAGCCCCCCGACACTCCTCGGGAGACAGACAATGCTGCCTGCTCCTATAAAGATAAATGACTCTGGAAATCCTGCACAGGTTCCTGTGTGTCAGACTAGATTCAATAGCCGTGGGTTAAGCAAAACTGACCAGAGAACAATCACAGAGAAATTTGGCCATTACTTTAAAAATGGTTATTTACACTAGAAGTTAGAGAGCGTGGTTCTTTTAAAAACTCCTTTGGACAAAATTTTTGATGACACCAGGTGAGAAGAAATCAGTTTGATGAAGAAAATGAAAATGAAATACCAAATACCTGCAAAATAATCACTCCCTTGACTCAATATCTCCACCTCTGTAAATATCTGTTCCCTACAGTTCTTTCTTTTTTAAAAAATATAGGTTTTATTGGGGGCTCTTATAGCTCTTATAACATTCAATACATCATTTGTATTAAACATATCTGTACACGTGTTGCCATATTTATTTCCAAATATTTTCTACTTAAGCCCTTGGTGTAAGCTCCTCTTTCACCCGTTCCTCTAGTTCTTTTTTTAATCTCTACATTTCTTAATATCAAAGTTCTCAGAATTAAGATTCCAGAAAACATGAAAACAATTAAAAAGCATCTGGCGGCATCTGGTTAATCATTGGGATGCTACCTGCGAGGTTGGGGGATCAAGTCCACTAGCATCCCAGGAAGGAAACAGGAGGTTGGCTGTGTCTGTAAAAAAAATCAAGATCTTGAAATGGCTGCAGCCTGAACACTGTGTAGTCAGCAGCCTAGTTAGGGGTCGCACTGTGACCAGTTTGGGGAGACCCTTGTGCACACAGCAGCCTGACCCAGGAGCACTTCTTCCCTCTCCCCTACCCCGTGCTGCATACCTCTCTTGTGGTGCCTTCTCCCTGAGACTCTCTGCATCTCTTCAGCCCAAAAGAAGAGCCTGATCTGAGCTCTCCGGAGATAACCAAGCAGCTAGACTATGACCTGAAGAAAACTGTGAACAAAGCAAAACCCACCGTAGCCATGCATCCCAATGACCTCTCAATACTGCAAGGTCTCAGGAAGGCCCTGGTCCTGCTCATGCAGGGGGAAGAGCGGGTGGGCAAAGAAACCAGCCGCAAGAAATAGCCCAGTGATGACTGCAAGTAAATTGGAAAACGCTGGAAGCTTCCCACTAACTTTTTGAAGCCCCCTTGTACATCTATCGCACAAGTTTTGCCTGTTCAGTTATTCCAGGTTCCAGCCTTATTGACAGCAATTACAAGGATCTGTTTGCAAGCCAATGTTCCATGATCTATGTAGTTTTCCCATCATCCCTACCCTCCACCCCCCACTTTCTGTATACTAACCCTAATAAGTTTTGATGTCTGTTAAAAAAAAATAAGGTTTTAGACTAGAAACTATATCTACTGCTTCCTGTAAGCGGTTAGAAGTGAATTTATGGGGAAAAAAATTAAAAGAATTGAATTTATGGTAGTGGGTTTGTTTGCTATGGATTTCTTTTATTGTTTTGTGGGGGAGGCCTGAGCTTCTGAAGAAAATAACAATCAATCAATTTACTTCAGGCAGTAAATTTCAAAAATATAGATTAATATCTATAATCCGATAGGCATTGGAGACCCTCTATTGTTAAAATAAAGACTTCTGGTTTCCATTCTGGCATGTGAGAGCTTGTATGGTCATATCGTTGTCCTCAAATTAAAAACCCAGTACCCTGAAAACCAACAGTTCTTACATCAATCAGAGAACAGAGGTCACAGGTCAATCCACCACCTGCTCCTCTTCAAGAAACAGGGAAAGCTCGACTTTTCACTTACCAAAAACCACTGGTCCCAGTAACTGGTAGGAAGATTTAAAGGCTAATTGACTAACTGCTAGTCACTGAAGTGGACTAGCCTGAGAGAAAGTGACTCCTGCAAGCTTATCAATAAGGGAGGGAACACTTTTATAAAATTTACCTCCAGAATTCCCACTAGAGTTTATGAGAAAGAGCCCCTTGTGCTTCCATCAGGAAGAAGAAAAAGTAAAGGAACATTCTGTCTTTAATGACCACCTACCCTTAAGGGTTAACTACTTTACCTCAGCCTAACCACTATAGAACACAGATTCCATCAGATTAAAACCTACTACTAGGATCCTACAGCACTTTCCAAACCCCACACCTGACCACATATTAACATCAAGCAGGGCTTTGGGCAACTAAGAGAACCTCAATTTGTTTTATGAATACATTATTGTTTGGTTTTCAGCAAAGCTACAAAATATATTTAAATAAATATTTTATTAAATATAAATGTTTAATAAAAACATTCATGAATGTATTAAAAATAACTTTGAACTTAGGACAAGATAAAACCTACTGACACTTGGTTAAACCCAATTCATGACCATGCTATACAGGGTTTTTGGAAAACGATGTGTTTGAACAGTCAACTTTGCAACTAGTAACTCTGCAATTAGCTTACCTGACAGCACAATGTACAGTCCTAGATATGTCTTTAGGCCCAAATTGGTTACAGTTGCTACAAAACAGTGGAAAATCTCCAATTTGAAATAAGAACCTTTAACTGAATGCAAATATAATTACATTTTGGGCAATTCAATTTGCTGAACTTTGACTTTCCTACTTACCACTCTAACACTGCAGGTTTATAAATATACATTGAGAGCTTATTTGCAAAAACCTGATATATGTAACAATCTGTCTAGGACAGTGGTTCTCAACCTTCCTAATGTCGTGTTCCTTTAATACAGTTCCTCTTGTTGTGATGACCCCCCCATCATAAAATTATTTTCCTTGCTACTTCATAACTGTTAATTTTGCTATTGCTATGAATTGGACGACCCCTGTGAAAGGGTTGTTCGACCCCCAAATGTGTCACAACACACAGGTTGAGAACCACTGCTTTAAGGTAAGACAGAGGAGCAGCTTTGAATGGAAGAAATCAGAGAAGGACTTGAGTAAGTTCAGAGATACGATTTGTGACAACTGAATTTTTAGAAATGGAACAGGATGCTCAGATATTCCTAATCCACTGTCTTTGAGCTTATTCCCGCTGATAGCAATACCATAGGGCATAGCAGACCAGCTCCTAGGGCTTCCAAGGCAGTACATTTTTACAAAAGAAGACCACCACACCTTTCTCTCAAGGACCAGCTGGTGAATTCAAATCATTGAACTTTGGGTTAGCACTGAGTGCTTTTAACTACTGCACCATCAGGAATAAGTGTCCCAGAGAGATTATATCACAGAATATGTCAGTACTACTTACAAGATAAAGTAACCTGAGCAGATTCCTCTTCTTCAGTGCCCAGAGCATGTCAGAACCTCTAAGAGTTTTGTAGGTAAAGGAATCTTTAGAGAGAATAAGTTTAGCCTAAAATCGATGAGGAAAAGGTTAAAAGATGTGGGAGAATGAGTTCCAAGATTGGATTTACAATTGAATAAAGGAAACTGTACAGCAGTAAGAATTTGCAAATACAGCTTATAGTGTTTGTTTAAGTACAAGAAGGAACAAAATGCAAGAGACTGAAGATGGGCAAATAGTTTCAGTTCATTAATTTTCAGTATTTTTAAATCTGCTTCTCATTGAGGTATAGTTTACATGCAATAATAAAGTGCATGGACTTACACAGATTGACACATGGGTACACCTATATTATCATCCAAATCAAGATATGGAGCATTTATTATTACCTTGAATGTTTTCTCATGTCTCTTTCCGGTTGTCCCCTGATATCAGGGGTTCTAGGATTTCTATGACCATAAGTTTTCCTGGCATTGAGTTTCATATACATAGAATCATATAGCATTCATGTACTCTTCCTTCTTAACAATGTTTTTTGAGATTCATCAAAAATTGTTGTTTAGCTGTTGAGTCCTATTGTATAAATATGCCATAGTTTATTTGCTCACATGTTGATTTGTTTCTATTTGAGGGCACGTCTGATACTTTTTTTTTTTTGGCATCACTGCCCTGGTGGGAGTAGGGGGCCCAGCCTTGCTCCTGGAGAGCTGCTGCTGGATTTGAACTGCCAAGCTTGTGGGCCGCAGTCCCACACATAACCATTATACCACCAGGGCTCAGCCCAACTCTGATATTTTCTAATGTAGTAAGTAAATGACACCTTTATAATAATAGTATTAGTAATAATAATAACCTCTCTTTCCAATCTATTATTAAAGAATGTTGCTCATTTACAAGAACAAGGATTGATCAGAAGTCGTAAATGAGATTAACCACTATCAAGTCATACTCATTTTTGACAAGAGAATTTGAAAGAAAAATATCTATATTTTGGGGAGAAGGTGAGTACTTTTCTTGTCCCTCAATAGGGAGATGACACCTTATCCTAGTTCCTAGAAGTGTCAAGGGAGCTTCAGGGGCAGTGAATAATTTATTGTGGCACTCTTAACCAAAGTCTTGAACCTCCCCCCAAAATGACCTCTTCCTGCATGGGTCTGTACGGATTCACCACGAGTGAATGGATTCACCATAAGTCATTGTGAAAATAATTCTCTGGAATCCCATCCACTGCATATAAAAGGAGTCCTCAGGGAAATGGAATGTGGGATCTCATTACCAACGAGAGCTAGAAGTAGAGCATAACCTCTGGACAGGGGATCCCTGGTCACTGAACCTCCTGGAACTAGAAGTCAGCTATCCCATCAGAGGAACAGCAGCAGAACCAGGAACCAGAGCATGAAACAATGGTGGGTTCCCCAACCCACGAATAAAGCTGAGTACTTTTGGACAGGAGGCTGGCTTGTGGAGTGGGGCCCCTCTGTACAAATAATTGGAGAAGCGAGGTCCACTGACCCACTGAAGAGGAGCTGAGTGCCTCTGACCTGAAGCTTACTGGAATGGGGTAACTCTGGGCATTTAATTCTAGAAGCTGGGTTTGTTGACCCACACATGGTGCTAAATGCCTTCAGACTGAGGCTTCTGATGAAGTCATATGACTGGCCTTTGGGTCATGCCTTTCAGCACATGTGAAATAACTTTGCAATATGTCCTGATAAACAACTATCCTCAGGACTTTTAACTGGCATTAAAAATTGATAACTTCTTTAATAAACCTTTAAATGAATTGATTGAAATGGGTATTATAATCTAGAGAAGAAATAGAACACATTAAGATAACATAACCAAGTGAAAAATAAAAGGCAAATTTATGTGAACCAGTTAGTTGATGGAAAAATGAAATATTTAAGTTTCCAAGTTATTGTCAATATGAAAGAAAGGAGAGAAAACTTCAATGTTCATCTGGCATCCAGGCCAGATTTACAGATTGCATGAAGTTAGGGAGTAAAATTACTTATTAAAAATAATAATCCCCAAATACCAAATATTAATGAGTTAGAAGTATTAACCAAATTTAACAGAATAAAAATTAATACAAAAACGTGTAACCTGTTAGATACAAGTGTCAAAAAGATATAAAGGCCTAGGGTTATTCGAAGGCAACTAGTGTTTTGTTTGAAATGAACACTGACGTTATTGAGGACATTTCACTAGGGGTGTTGAGAAATATAATGGTGATCTGAAAAATAACAGGTGTCTGTGGGCAGGAACTAAATTCCTATGCAGCTGTGGTCCCCTAAGCTTTTTGGTTTTGTTTTTATTTTTAAGGGAAAGTAGGCCCCTTTTAATTATTTCACTACATTTGTTTCAAAGACTCCAAGCCTCAAATGATCAAGCATCCAGGTTCCAGGGCACACATAAAATGTCTGTAGCAGTGATGCCACAAAAAAAAGAAAGAAAGAAAAATGCCTGTAGCACCTCTTACTCAACCTTCTCTCATAACCCCTCCTATCTTTATTCACTTGCCCAGCAACTTTGCAAGTTTCCTCTCAGCACAGGGCAGTCTGCATGGTTTCATCACCTGACTTCGGCACAGCTGGGATCCAACCTGTTCATGAACTCAATTTTGGCTGGGAACAGCTGCACGTGATCAAGAGCTGTTTCCAGGAGTCCTCAAACCACGGCCTGTGGACCACAGGTGGCCTGCCGAGGACATTTGTCTGGCCCGCTGGGTGCTTTTGCTGCACTGCTGTCCTGCTTAGCAGCCGACTCACCCTGGGCCGCAGTGAATTTGTTCAGTTTTTTGTTGCTGTTTATTTAACTGTATAGTCCGACCCTGAGCCTGGAACATTCTCAAATGTTTACGTGTTATTAACTTCTCTTCAATTTTGTATTCATGCTTTAAATGCCTCTCAGAACATTAATAGGTAGCGACTTTCCTGCAACTTGAGAAAAGAACACTGAAGCTCAGAGAAATTAATTTGGCAAAGGCCAGAGGTCAGTGGTTCTTAACCTGTGGGTTTTGACCCCTTTGGGGGGTCAAACAACCCTTTTGTAGGAATCGCCCGGTTCATACCAGTAATAAAATTACAATTATGGAGTAGCAATGAAAATGATTTTATGGTTGGGGGGGGGGGTCCCCACAACCTAAGCAACTATATTGAAGGGATGCAGCATGAGGAAGGTTGAGAAGCACTGCCCTAAGTAGTGGACTGCAAAACCAATCCCAATGGAGAGCTAGTGTGCTCCCTGCTCTTTCCATCAGGCAAGCTTAAAGAGATCTGTGTATTAAATCAATTGTACCTGAGCGACCAGAACCATTTATTCCCAGCCTGGTCTCAAGGAAATGATCTTAAACAAGGATCCAAAATAAGGTCATAAAGCACCTATGCTTTTCTCATATAGTCTGAAAGAAAATCTTTTTGAGGTCCTTGAAAACCTGAGATTACAGGAAATAGATTGTCACCTATTAGAGCAAGCACCTGAGGTACAAACTTGGACAAAACTCTTGTCCCAAGTAAAACACTACTAATACTCCAGATAGAGGGTATCTGTCACACCAACAGTTTAACCACATAGTAACACTGAGAGAGGGGAAACTGATCCTGATTATCTGATACCTTCCCTGGGCCAGATCGATCCCCACTGAACTTGCTTGCACATGGTGGCCAATTTGGTTATATTCATTTGGGAAAAATCTAAGAATTGGCCATCACCATCCTACTCACCATCCTCTGCCAATTGGAAAATGAGTAAAAGGGTAAGGACCACCTTTATTTTTGCATAGAATCTTGTATAGCTCTGAATACAAATCAAGAAGGTCTCAAGGCTGCCACGATTAGAAGACATTCGTTTTTAAAATTACCTTTGAATTGTGGAAGGAGCACTGGAGGTGGCATTGACTCTCTGGCAGTGAGTTTGGTTTGGTGTTTTGGTTAAGTCGTAATACTCACTGAATTACTCATGCAATGTCAATTCAGGTATTTTCCCTTCCTGCTGGTGGCGGAGTGGGTTACCTGTTGGGTAAATGCAACGTCAGCTGTTTGAAACCACCAGCGACTCTGTGGGAAAGCCTTTCTACTCCAGGAAAGTTAATAGTCCTGAAAACTCAGGGGACACTAACTTTCCATTGGAATTGGTTTTGCACTCCACCCCTAGGTCAGTGGTTCTCAACCTCCCTCAGGCCACGACCCTTCAATATGGTTCCTCATTTTGTGGGGACCCTCCCAACTATAAAATTATTTTCACTGCTACTTTATGACTGTATTTTACTATGAATTGTCCTATAGGATAGCTATTGCCTGGATGGCATGAGTTTAGTGTTGGTTTCTGCAGTGTCCTTGTAATGCACATGACACATTAAATTTTTATATTTTGAGCATCTTTATCATCAGCTAACGAATACAGAACATGTTAGTCTATAAAAATCAAAAACCTCATTTCAAATTTCTACTTAAAATAACCAATAAAACTACTTGTGCCAGTTTTGCATATTTACCCTCTATATTCAGAAATGGTATTAAACAGTTCATTTTGCAAAATAATGAATATAGTAAATTATGGATGCTTGAAACTAAGTTTATTAAAAATACTCATTTTAACTATTAATCAGATCTTGTCCTACTGACATAAGAAATTGAATGAGAAAGTAATATGCTTAAGTTTCAGGGGTTTTTTTTAGTATTCTTATATACTACTATGATATTCATATCAGGAGTGTATACAGTATAGTTTACAAACTTATTTAACCTACCACCTCCTTTTATGAAAAAACAAATTCACCCAAGCTGAGCTCCAGTGGTGTAAGTAGTTGAGTGCAGGACTGCAGCTCACGGGCTTAGTGGTTCAAATCCAGCGGCAGCCCTCAGGAGCAGCGCTGGGTAGCTCCCACGACCACGAGGGCAGTGATCCCCAAAAAACAAACAAAAAATTTACCCAACACTACCCTGGAAATTAAAAACCTTTGCAGCATTGTATCTTAGAATTCAGGGGACTACAGGCATCTGTTTTTTCCAGCCCCTGTGCCCTAGATCGTTCCAGCACCCCCATGTGCTGATATAAACCACTTTGGGAAACACTAGGAACTCTACTGTCCTATGTAATTTATTAAAAATGTATACATATTACTTTTATTAATTTTATTTAATCTAATATACAAAACATATCAACATGCATTAACACACAAAAAATGAATTTTTACATTTTTCCCATCTTCAAAATCCAATGTATATTTTATAATTACAGCAAATTTCAATCTGAGTAGTCATATTTCAAATGCTCAAGTCACTGGTGGTCAGTGTATATGACCTTAGACACATCTAGAGGTCTAACCCCCATCTCCAGTGTAATATTAGTTATAAGTGAACAAAATCCAAATACATAAAAGTCATAAATGAACAAAACCAAAATACAAAGCAAAGAATATACAGAAATTGTCCATCTTGCCTTTGGAAAACAGAAAAAGAGTTATCAAATAATCCAGGTGTTATCTAGTTAAGTCTGGATTTGACATAAAAGACCGTAAAGTTTGCAGAAAAGTTTTTTGTTTTTTTTTTAAGATGAAGCATATTACTTCTGGTGTGAACTTTTCTTAACATTTGCTTACTAAATGCAAAAAAAAAAAAAAAAAAGACATTGAATGACCTGAGAATATCATTTGCAGAGATAAAGAAATAGAAGACTTCTAGTGGAGTGGTGGTGCAATAAACATTTTCTGAAGAACAAGTGAAGTCTATTAAGCATAACAATTTGCAATTAACATTTCTGAAGCAAAACAGCAGCAACAATCCTTTATCTTAGAAGGTGCAATACTGTGCCTTCTTTTCTTATCTTTGGAACCATGCCATAAGTGTCCATTTGAAAACAAATGATTCCATGTCATTAACTTAAACAATTCCATTCGAGGACAAAGTGAAAAATATGAAATGAAGAAATGTACCAGAACGACATGCATTTATTACCATGCACACAAGGAAAACAAATATTCAAATTATGTACTTCCCATTTGACAGAGTAGTTGTTTGGTGCTATCTATAAAAACATCAATTACTAACTTGTTACAATGTAAAATTACCATTTAGGTAATTGGAGTCAGACAATTTTTTTGTCATTACTCCATGAAGACAATAATTTCCAAAGTCTGCAGAGTTTGACAAGACCAAGTTATTTAAAGTGTACTTCTAAGGATATCGTTATAAGATGCAAACGTATGGATTCTGTCAGGTTTTTTAACTTTGTACAGGAAAGTTAATATTCTAAATGTTCTCAACTGAAAGCAAAAGAAAGCCTGTATAACTCAATCACCCCAGAATTAGAAACAAAAAAAAGGTTAAAAGGATTTTATGAAATATCAGTGCTATAACATATTACTCAACATAAATATGGTCACATTAAAGAGAAAAAAAGTTGCATTGTATTTCTTTAAAGAATCCTTGTGAGTAAAATCAGCTAACACTTTGCTGAGAGATGGATTTCTCCTCTCTCCCCTCATTGGTTCTTATCAGTCCCATCTTAATTCTAGTCTTTGCAACACTTTAAACTAGAAAAGATCTTTCAGTCCATTTAGATCTTAAACCCTCTAGGTGTTGCTAAGGAGGGAGAGGGAGTTTGGAAGTGAGCAAGGGATGCAGGAGGAGTTCGGGCAGTCTGTTTGCAGGATAAGGATAGCCCGATTTAATAAGCAAAGTCTGCTTCTGCAGATGTTTCCAAGCCACCTCTCTCCTCTCCCCTTTTATTCCCTCTCCCAATGAGAGCTAAATGAATTTACTGCTATGTTGAAAGGCAGTCATGTTCAGGATGAAGAAGGGATGCAAGGCAAGGCCATCATTACCCTTGAAAGGAAGATGGGTCTGACAACTTGCCTACTAGACATTAGGGCATCTGGGGGGTGGGAGAAAGGTGTCTGATGGGTTGAAAGGTCTAAGGAATATTAGCAGGAAACCTTGGGCCACCACCAATTCCGAGTATCCAGATTTACTAGAAACTTGACAGTGAGACTGACAACTGTTGGAAAGAGGTCCATTCAGGAGGCAGTAGTCAAGAGCAAGGGCATAGCCCGTACCAAGCAACAAAAGCTGACGAGAGGAGGAGGAGAAATGAGAGTCACATAAGTCACCAATGGAAGCCCAATGATGTTCTTCCTTGACGTCACAAATGCCCAGCAGTTGTTGACAGGCCCTGTTTGTGCTGCCAGAGGAGGAACAAAGTCAGCTTCAGGCCAAAGTTCTCAATGCAGGTGGCAAGAGGTTCCAAGCATCATTTGCTTCCCTTTGCAGTGTTGAACCCCAGGGCCACGGAGTGGGTGATGATAATGCAGAAGAGCTCCAAGAAAGTTCTGGTATGTCCAGGGGGAAGGTGCAGTCAGCCTAAACACAGAAAGCAGAGCCTTGCTGTTTGATCAAGTACATGTCAAGCAGGCGGTGGCCAGGAACCTTGTGGCAGAGCATTTCCCAGGGCAGCAGTTAACCAGACTGGCATCCAAAGGGTCTGGGGAGCTCTACTGGTTCCCTGATTGGGCGGCGCCTGGGTCTTCGGGGCCCTACACGCAACAGGTAGTACTGCAGTGGATTTGGCCACAAGTCCTCTTTGATGATCTCGGCGATCTTGTCCGACTCTGGAAGGCTGTGGTCTGAAAACCAGGTGAAGAAGCTGCAGACCATGCCTTGGTCCCGGCGAATGAAGGAGTGGGGCTCATGACCTCTGCGCCAGATGATGGGGGTCGAGAGGGACACCACTTCGCCTGAGGACCTGACCTCATACTCCTTGACGATCAGCTTGTTTCTGAAGTAGCGGTTTCTGCGGAAGAAGAACTTGAACTTACAGCCCGTCCTGGGTTTTCGAAGCTCCTTCACCTCCAGACTGGTGATATATCGCATCATCTCTGCATCTTGACCTTTAATCATGGCGGATAGCTGGGGATGGTGGCGAAAAGCGGTAGCCCAAAAGCCAGGGATATTCTGAATAATGTAGTTCCTCCGCTCCAGGTAGTGGCGCCGCATCCGGCCAAACTTCTGCTCCAGCTGGAGGAAGGCCCTGTCAGCCTGGGCATTCACCGTGTTCAGCTCCTGCTGAATGGCCTCCAAAGGGTCCATGCCAAGAAACCGATTCGGCAGGCGGGGCCTTGCCTCGGCTGTCACCTCCCCGGAGACGTGATTTCCCTCCACCACGTCCATGTCTTCGCCTCCCGGCTTCCTGTCCACCTCCATTTCCCCCTCGATGACCGCAGGCCTTTCTCCGGGGAAGCCGGCGCACTGTCCAGTCTTCCCTTCCTCAGCCTTCGCCCCGAGTGTCAGCTCGGACATCCCTTCGTCACAGTCCTCCAGGGCCTTCTCCCCGCCGGCGCCGCGGGGCTCGCCACCCTCTCCGACCTCGGTCAGGGCGCCATCCTCTGCCACGGGGGCCGAGGCCGCTGCCAGGCCTGCGGCGGGAGGCGGGGCCTCTTGCTCGCCAACCCCGGTCGCCGGGGCCCCGCGACCTCCGCGGACTCGGACTCGGGGCTGGGCAGCAGAGCCCCCGCTCGCGGGGTCCCGGGGTGCGTCCCCGTGCACTGGAAGGCGGGGAGGGGACGGCGCCCCGGTCTCGGGGCTGCGCTTACCCGTGGCCGCCATCCGCGGAGCGGCCTGGGTTTCCTCGCCGAGGCCCTGGCAGTGGGCGGGGTCCGGGTTGCCCGGGGCCAAGTCGGGAGAGGTGAGGCCGCAGGTTGCGGGGGGCGGGGGGCGCTGGCCCCCGTGCAACCTGCTCGGGTTGGCTGCAGGGGTGCGGCGGCGAGCGAGCCACCGTTTCCCAATCGCCAGGCGCGCTCGGGAAAGACAAGCCGGCCGCGCTCCCCGCGAAGTCTCGCGAGTGTTCCCGCGGCGGTGACGTCAGCGCTGGACTGTGTCCTCCAAACGCGAGAACTCGGTGCGCTGGGGGCGTGGTTCTACAGGGGCTTGTTTTCCCAGAGTAGCAGTTGAGCTTCCATGAGTTTGCTCAGTTGGGTTGGAAAATGGACTTGATAAACAAATGTAGCTACAGAAAGATTATGACCATGAGGGTCTGGGAGGCGGAAGGCAATGATGAGCATGTGGGAACGCCTGGCCTACACCTTGTAACAGTCCCACACGGTGTCCTCGTTCTGCCCTGCCCTTCCCTCTTTCCCCAAATCTTTGAGATAGCACAAACAAACACATAAAGCAGGAGAACAGCAGGGATCCTGTTGACCTCAAAAAACCAGCAATGAAGAGGTCCCAAAAATTTTCGTTAGAGTATAAAATGTACCAGTGCCCAGGAGTGTGAAAGGCAGAGTGGACCCTCTCTCCTCAAAGCCAGGAACCTCCTTGGGAGCCAGTCCACAGACAGAAAGCTGCCCCTGGAAAAGCCTCCATCTGGAAACCCCCTCTTCTCGAGGAGGAGGAAGACCTATAAGGCCTCACCCAGGCGAGTAAAGCGCTGTCCATTCATACAGGGGCTAGGAATAATAAGGATGCTGTATATTCGGTCATCCCTGGCGCCATTTTTTGCTGCAGATAGTTTGCCGGCTTGCTTTTCCACCTACATGGCCAGGCCCAGCAAGGCCTGGATGACACCTTGCAGGACTGAGAAGTGCCTGGTTTCCTCCGTGAGGGTGACATCTGCTTGGTTCACAAAGGTCTCCAGGTCATAGTGTGGCTGCTTGATCATCTCAGAGACCCCCAGTCAGTTTGGCCCTTGCCTTGCTACCTGTTCTCCTTGAGCTTCTCCACGGCCTTCTCCCCCAGCCCCCGGATCTGAGTAATGGCTTCGTTAAAGCTGGACATCTCGTCAGACAGTTCTCCCCATCTTTGGAAAAATCGCCTGAACTCTGGGCCAGGGTGCCATTGGAGTTGACTTCTGTCTCTTCTAGTTCCATCTGACTTGGCTGCTCCCCACTGGGCCTATTGTTCGAGCTCAGCTCCTTGACCATGTCTGGTGTATCTCACCTAAAGTTTATTCAAAGGAGCTCATACCTGGGGAGGTCATGGCGGGAGTGTAGGTTCCCCTCCAAATAGGAGTCCCACAACACCGGGGTCCGCTTCCTCTCTCAAAGGTGCATGAGCCTTGTTCTGCCCCAGCGCCCCTTACACTCCTTCAGAACCATGGGACTTTTGTTGATTTCTGCGTCCTCCAGGCGTGTGTGGGAATGGGAAGAAGTGGAATTGCTAAGGGTCTGCCTGTGCCCAGTCTCTTGATGACCTCCTCACCCATGCAGTTCATCAGGTGCTCCCACAGGCTCACCCCCTGCACCAGCTACTCACTACCCTCCAGCACATGCAGCTTGACCTTATTGTGGAGAAAGTCAAACGGCTTTCCATTGTAGATCTCGAAGAATGGCACCTTGACTTCCAGGCCCAGCCTGGTGAGGCCACGGCATAGATCTATGGTGGTCTCCATCCATCCTATGTGTCTTGCCACTTTCCATTTGACCATGTGCAAAACAGGTCGCTTTTTCTCCTTCAAAGATTGTCTTGCCGATGGTCTTGCAGCAAACTTATAAACCATATCATTCAA
Organism: Nesogale talazaci; assembly: GCA_004026705.1. NCBI lineage: Eukaryota > Metazoa > Chordata > Mammalia > Afrosoricida > Tenrecidae > Nesogale > Nesogale talazaci. The sequence goes on along the minus strand of PVJH01006326.1, from coordinate 55,392 downwards.
AGAAGTTTCGATTCAAATGCATTTTCGAATCAAATGCAGCATCAAAGCAGAATTCCTATTTCTCCAGATACTTTGTTAAATCCAGCTTCAGTTTGGCCTCGGGGACAAGAGGAGAAACTTGCTAGAAATGGAATGGAAATCACATCAATTTCTTTCTTGGCCGATTCTTGCCTATCCAGCGAGTGTTTCCTAACGCAGGCACATATCCTGTGCTCTTCAATATGATCAGTCAGAGTAAGCAGATGACATCCCAAATTAGTCTAAAATTATTAAGTTGTACGGCAAATTCCCAGTGTGGAAAGCTTTTGTCATTCTCCTGAGCTCGTTGTTTTTCTCATTTCCATGTTTTGGACCCTCTACTCTTCTCCCTTCTTCTTCCCATTTTCCTCACGATATAGAATTTCCTCCACAGAGAGGAAGCCCCCTCAGGAACTCACCTCAGTTCACTGGACTGGCAGTAGAGTTGCCTCAGGTGGAATGGACTTGTTCTTCCACCTCCTCACTGACCATGTGGCATGGTCAGCCACAGCAGGGCAGGAGTGTGGAGGGGGACCAGCAGGAACTCCTGGTAGGAAGTTGCTTGTTATTTTTAATGGGTAGAATCAAAATCTACTCTTAATTAAGATGTATAGCAAATTGTTTCCCTTACCTCAAGTAGCACAGCGAGGAAAAAATCTATTCAATATAATTAAAGAGTAGAACACTTTGCAGAAACTTTTTTCTTTTATTCCCACTTTTCCCCAAAGTGAAGCATATGCTTTCTTTCTAGTTCTTAATCATCATTTGCATCAAAGGGGCATTTATATTGAATGCAGTCTACAGGGAAGAGACCAGTGTGGCAGTCACCAATCTGTGTCAATTTCAATACTGGCAGTGTAGGGGTGGAGGCTAGCCAGCCAATCTGGAGCTAGCCAGTGTGTGGGCATGGCTTCCTTGTGAGAATTCTGGGAAGTCTCTCTATTTCCCAATTGGAGGTGAGACACTGGACTCAGTCCCAGGGAGACACTCTACTGAAAAGACAAGATGGCAGCATAGAACCTGAGTCCTTGGAACTGGAGGAGCCAGAGGAGAAACCCAGCAGGCTTACCCTGATGGAACCAGACCTCTGAAGCCAGGAAAGTGTGAGAGATCCTGGCCAGCGCTGAGATGCTTATGCTTCCACCACCAATGGATACTGCTGATGAACCATGAGCTCTGGAAACAAGGAGCCATGGGGAGACCCCTACCTGTGTCGGGATGCTTCTACTGCTGATCAATACCCAAGACTCTACACCCACTGGCCTGTTATTGTCCTGATGTCATTGCATGTGCTTCATGAGTCAAAGGAGACTTTATAGACTGATATTGGACTGATGGGCCAATATTGGACTTATGACTTGGACTGGACTAGGGATGGTCTCTCAACGTTCCATTCTTCTTCTATATAAACGTTTCCCTTATATCCATATGTGTGTTTATGAATTTTTTTCTCTAGTCTACCCAGACTAACACAGTTGGGAACAATTTGCTAAGTTTTACTCCATGGTTTTTCAGGAGCAAAGAGGAAATAATTAGCTATTTCAAGACCTATAGAGAATTAGTGTATTTGTTTCTGTGAAGTAGAAAAGGTTCACTCCAATGAAATATATTTTCATGGCAACCAGTTGAAAAGAAGTATTTTGAGAGCATTGTCAATGCTTTGAAGGACTTCTGTTTGTTGGCTTGTGTGGAAATGAGAGATATTTAGAACAGGGACAAGGGTATTCACGGGCATGCTCAGACATTCAAGCTCCTGGCCTGGAAGAAGTGGTACACATAGGTGGCCAGTGCACCTGGATTGGCCCCAACTAGGCTCGATGAATTTAATTCAGCCTATGGGGTTAACTAGTATCTTTAACCAGGTGGTTAACTAGTATCTTTAACCAGGTCTCCCAACCGAGGGGGAGGCTGGCCTGCAAAAGCCAGAAACTTTGAGAAGACCAGCTCTCTCTCAGGGGTTCCTACACAGTTCACTGCAGCTATGTTGAGTTCCCTCTCTTTTCCCTCTCCCTCTCCCTCTCCCCTCTCTCCCTCTTCCTCCTCCCTCTCCCTCACCCCCAGTCTCTTTCCTTCTCCACACTTGAAACTGCTTCTGTCCTTTAAAAAACCCACTTGGCCAGACTTCGGCATGAATTCTTTCAAGAAGCCAAGGACCGAGGTATGTCTAACCGTAACATTTTGGAGAAACCTAACAGAAACTGCTGTCCTAGAGTTAAAAGGCCTCAAAGTAATACCAGGTGGGGTTGGGAGCATGCTCTACGTACGATGTTTTTGAGGAGGAACACAGACCAGGTTAAAATTAATTGCTACCATGACCTTCAAGTAGAACACAAAGTAACAGACTTTCAACAGAGAGCTAGCTGATTTAAAATGTACAAGAGGCAATTTCCCCCACTCTTTTGTTTGGCTATGGTGTAGCCTGAACAACAGCCCCCAAAGATCTCCTAGTCTATTTCCTGGTGTGTGTGTTCCTAGAATAGCGTACTCTACATTGCAAATGGAATTTTATAGGTGCCAATATAATGAAAGAACTTGGAATAAGAAGGTTACCCTGGGTTATCTAAGTGGACCCAATGAAGAAATCATATGGGCGAGAAGAATGTCAGAGTCAGGAAGAGATGTGAATGTAGATGTCAGAGATAGAGAAATGTGAAGAAACTGCCACACTGGCTTTGAGGATCGAGGAAGAAACAAGACTCGAGGAATGCGGGCAGTCTCTAGACGTTAGGAAAGGCCAGGGAAAGGAGTCTCAGTGAGAGCCTCTGGATTCAAGGCGTGCAGTTGTGTGAATAATTTTATTCAAGGATTTTGAACGTCCACCCAAATCAAACTCACATTGTTTCAATGCCAAATTTTAGTGACCATAGAGAATGGGGTACAATTGCCCATCTGGGTTTTCAGGACTGTTTATGGGAGTAAGTACCTTTTTTTCAGCCCTAACTATAAGGTAATAATCTACCTGTCTCAAATTTTTAATAGTACCACTGTCCAATACTTCTCCTAAAATTCTGCCCAACGGCAGCGGCTTAAAGTGGCTTTAGAATCTCTTTTTGGACATAAAAGTCCTGCATATGCAGTCATTAGACACCAAAAGACGCCTTGATGCTTTCAAGTTGATTCTGATTCATAAGGACCTAGAGGACAGAGTAGAACTGCCCCTGTGATCTTCCAACACTGGAAAAGGACTTGATCCCCTTATTTTTGTCCTGGGGACCAGACGGTAGTTTTGAACTGCTGACCTTTTGGCTAGCAGCCCAACACGTAACCACTATGCCACAAGAGTACCTTGGGCTAGACATAGGACCAAAAATCAAAGCCCAAATCTGCCAAAATGGATACCTGAGGAAAGACTATGCATTCCATGAGTATAGGAACCTGATTTTGTTTACCCCACCTAGATAGTGCTTTTCACAGTGTTCTATAAATGCTAGATTGTTCAATGAATTAAGAAGTGGATGGACTATAGTTTCTCTTCAATGCAACTTGCAGCTTGCAAAAAAAAAAGTGAGGTATGTACACATAGATTGTCATTCCTTCCTCCCATCTGCCACTGGTAATCCAGAAGGCCAATGTATTCTCCACAGGGAAAGGGCTAGTTAGGACAAGGATTTCCTCCTATGTATCAAAGCACAGAAAAATCACAGGGGACAGAGCTGTCTTATAAATAGTTTACATTGGTGTGGTCACAATATAGGAGAAACAAACAATATATCTAGGTGAGTAAAACTTCTGATTCTCCTCTCCTTTCTGTATAAGCCACGGGAGTGATTCCAGGCCAGGCTTCAATTCAGGAAATGGAGCTAGATAGATCCTTTACTGCATGCCTGAAAAGACTTTCCATAATGCCCACTTTGTTTAATTGTGTGAAATTCTTTTCTAACTTAGACCTGCAGTAATTTGGTCAAAATTATTTTAATATGCAAATGTGTCTTTATTTTAAAGCAGGAAAAAGCACCAGAATTTGACTAGTCCTAGAAGATAGATTTTTATTTTTCAAAGGCACCACTATCATTTCTCAGGGTGTAATTAGACCTCCAACTAATAATGTTAGCCTATACCCCAGTTACAGAGAGTGTGTGTTTATGTAATCAGAACTCTGCTGTGTGTACTTCCCCCCAGATTACACTTTAAATGAATACGTCCTACTTTTCATGTTTCTACATTCGAAATAGCTGTGCTTTAAAATAATAATTTGTTATATAGCAAAAATGAGAAGAAAGCTAAATTTATTTCATTTTAAATTATCTGAAAATCACATTGGAGGAATGATGATAACTCCTTGTTATGGAAGATGCAGATTCCAGGTTATAGCTTTAACAAATGTGCATAAGAAATGGGACAGGACAAGAAAACAACAATTCAAAAAAAAAAAAACAGGGGTAGCAATCCTAATCTCAGGTAAAATGAACCTCTAGGTGCAAACCATATAAAGAGATAAGGAGGGACACAATATAATGCTCAAGGGAAGGATAGACAAGGAACCAATAAGCATTTTAAGCATATATTCCCAAATGAGAGAAGACCTGCTGAATATGTAAACCAAACACTTCAAAAGATGAAAAAAAGAAATCACAGCCTCAACAATTATAGTGGGTGACTTCAACACACCACTCTGTGAGAAAAACAGATCACAGGGAAAGAAACCCAACCAGGAGGCTAGAGATCAAAACACTACAATTAAACAATTTGACTTTCTAGATATCTATAGATATTTTCATCCACATACAAAAAATATCACAATCTTTTCAAGCCCACATGGCACATATTTGAAGATAGACCACATGCTAGAACATAAACTTAAGCACATTGATAACATTCAGATCCCTCTCTCAGCCCACTGTGCCATAAGGCTGGAAATCAACAAAAGGAAGATGAAGAAATCAAAAGCAAATAAATGGAGGGTGAGTAACTCTCTATCGCAAAAGGAGAGTGTGCCGGCCCAGGTCAGAGATGAAACAAAAAAAAAATTCTAGAAACCAATGAGAATGAAAACACGACATACCAAAACTTATGGGACACAGCAAAGGCAGTTATCAGAGGAAGTTTCATATCAATATATGCACACCGGAAAAAGGAAGAGCATCTCATAACTGATATGTTGGCACAGAAGTTACAATGACTAGAGCAGAGTAAGCAGGACAATCCCACTAATAGCAAAAAAAAAAAAAGAAAGAAAGAAAGAAATAATAAAAATCAGGGCTGAGATTCAGGAGAGGGAAAATAAGAATGGAAAAATTAATGCGGCTAAAAGTTGGTTCTTTGAAGGGATTAACAAAATTGATAAACTGGTGGTAGACTTAACCAAAGAAAGGAAGGAAAAAATTTCAATAGCAAGAATGAGGGATGAAAGAGGGGACATCACAACTGGCCCTAATGAAATCAAAAGGATAATTACACAGAACTACAAAGGACTGAACTACAATGAATTCAACAACCTGGAAGGCATGGACAAATTCTTGAAAAAAACATCCCTCCCTAGACAATCCCTGATGGATGTCAAGATTCTCAACAGACCCATAACAATAGAAGAAATAGGCAATGTTGTCAGGGGATTACCAACAAAAAAGTCATCTGGACAAGTTGGCTTTATAGGAGAATTCTACCAAGCATTCAGGGAAGAACTGACACCAGCCTAGATTAATTATGGATTATTTGTTTCCAAACAAATAATTCACCATGACCAAGTGGGGTTCATACCCGGGATGCAGGGGTGGTTTAACATACAAAAGACCATCAGTATCATTCGCCAGATTGACATAAAAAAAACTATAAGAACCACAGGATAATATCAATAGATACAAAAAAGCATTTGACAACATCCAACATCAATTCCTATTATAGAAACTCGAGAAGATGGGAATGGAAGGAAAATTCCTCAAGACAATACAAGGTATATATGAAAAACCAGCAGCCAGCGTGATAGTCAATGAAGCAAAGATAAACACAATCCCACTGAAAAAGGGGACCAGACAAGGATGTCCTGTGTCCCCATTCTTATTTAATATCATAAAGGAGGTTTTAGCTAACAACATAAGGCAAATAAAAGATATCAAAGGTATTCGCTTGGAGAAGGAAGAGGTGAAACTATCATTATTGGTCAATGATATAATTTTATATATGGAAAACCCCAAAAATGCCACAAGGGGAATACTGGAAGCAATAGAGGAGTATGGTAGAGTGGCAGGATACAAGGTCAACAATCAGAAGTCTACCAGACTTCTGTACACATTAGATAAGACCACAGAAGAAGAAATAAAAAAGAGGCACAAATTGAAATACCTGACTAAAAGAACAAAAGATCTATATTGTGAAAATTACAGAACACTATTACAAGAAACCAAGAGTTAACAACAAATGGAAGAATGTCCTATGCTCATGGATCAGAAGACTTAATATAGTAAAGATGTCCATTCTACTCAAGACATTATATAAGTTTAATGCAATTCTGATACAGTTACCTTCATCTTTCTTCAAAGAAATGGGAAAAAATTATTACCAACTTCATATGGTGTGTTAGTCTGGGTAGACTAGAGGAACAAATTTCATAGACCCACATATAGATATATGGAAAGGGTTTATATACAAAAGGAATATGACACTAAGAAGGCATCCCAATCCAATCCAGTACAAAGTCATAAGTCTGATATTAACCCATATTCCCAAAATCAGTCTACAAAGTCTCCTTCTGACTCACGAAGTCACAGATCAGTGCATGCAGAATTCTGGCACTGGCAGGGGTCTCCCCATGGCTCCTCACTTCCAGGGCTCAGAGTCCATTAACAGCATGCCACTCCAGCTTCAGAGGTCTGGGTCCATCAAGGCACAGCCATGTGGTCTCTCTGCTGGTTCTTCCGGCTCCTCAGACGCTGCCATCTTGTCTTTTCCATGACTAATTGCCTCTGAGACTAACTCCCAACAACTGGGGAAGATAGCTTCTCATCTTCACAAGGGAAATATCGCAAGATTTCCCAGAAGCCTCAGGAGAAAGCCATGCCCACATAGAGGCCTCATTGGCTACTCAATGGCTATCTCCAGATTAACAGGCTAGACTCCACCCCTACATTTCAATCATAAAATTAACATAAGCACATGACTGCCACATATGGAGAGGGAAGAAGTCCAGAATTAGCAGAAAACTCCTCAAGGAAAAGGATATAGTGGGAGGGCTTGCTTTACCTGACTTCAGCACATACTATACAGCCACAGTGGTCAAAACAGCATGATAATCACATAATGATAGATATTCAGACCGATGGAAAAGAACTGTAAACCCAGAAATGAAAATATCAGGATACAGACAACTCATTTGGATAAGGGCCCCAAAAATATCAAATAGGAATCAGATGCCCTTTTCAACAAGTAGTGCTGAAAAAAATGGATATCTATCTGTAGAAAAATGAAGCAGAACACTTACCTTACTCCATGCACTAGTATAACCTCAAGGTGGATCACAGACCTTGAAGTAAAACCAAACTATTAGGGACATCAGGGAATTGGGATCAACCTGACAACTTTGGAATACATAGACTGTCAGAAATATGAAAGGGCACAAACACAGAGGAAGCACAAATGTACAAGTGGGATATATTAAAGATAAAACATTTGTGTACATCGAAAGACTTCACCAAGAAAGTAATAAGAGAGCCCACGGACTGGGAAAGCATCTTTAGCAATGACAAATCAGATAAAGGCCTTATTACTAAAGTGACCAGGTTTTAAGCTGGACACCATTGCCCGGGGTGTGGGGGATGTTCTTGATTAAAAGTCTGACCTACATGGAGCAACAAAAATTTTCATAAATGCAAAAATAGTATTGTAATGTATTTATTTTTATTTTAAAATGCCACAGAATGTTGTTAAATTATTAAAAGTGGGATGTCTGGTCACTTTACTTATTACTAAAATCTACACTACCCTGAGTGCTTCCAAAAATAGCAAAACTAACTACCCACTGAGGAGGTGGGCAAAGTACCTGAACAGAAGTTTCACAGAGGCAGAAATCTGAATGGCCAAAAAACAAATGAGAAAATGTTCCCGGTCATTTGCCATAAGACAAATGCAAATCAAAACAACAATGAGATACCACTTAATATCCTTAAGAAGAGCCCAATTCAAAAAAGCAGAAAGCAATAAGTGTTGGAGAGGCTGTGGGGAGATAGGAACTCTTATCCACTGCTGGTGGACCTGTAGGTATGTACAGTCACTATGGAAATCGATTTGGCAATATCTAAAATCCATGGAAATTGAGGTATCAAAAACCCAGCAATACCTCTACTGGGCATCTACCCAGAAGAGGCAAGCAATAAAACACAATCAGACATCTGTGCTACAATGTTCATCGCAGCACAGTTCACATTTGTAAGGATTTGGAAGCAGCTCAAATTTCCATCAACTGAAGAATGGATTAAAAAACTGTGGTACATACATACAATGGAGTACTATGCATTGCTGAAAAGCAGTGATGAACGCATGAAGCACATCACCGCATGGGAAGAACTGGAGGAAATTATGCTAAGTGAGGTATGCCAAGCACAAAAGGACAGATACAACCTGAGTCCATTCAGGTAAGCTTAATTCAAAAAATGCAAACGGGGCATAGGGAATACAGAAATGCCTGAGAGGATGACCAGGTAGTATGGCAAGGGTCCAGTCCAAATCCAGGACTACATATGGTAGCCAACTGGAGTGGGGGACAGAGGGAGGTTGGATGGTGATGCGTAAAGGGGGAATGGGGTACTAAACCACACAAGGGGAGTGTATTGTTTATATATTTACAGGAAAAGATGGACCAAACTTAAGCCCAGTGTTCCAGGATTTGATTGCAGCATGATGGCATAGAGCGGGGAACCAGTGGAAGGGGCACTGGGAGAACACATGAGAGCACATGAGCACAAATGAGCACATGAGAACAAATGAAGGGGAAGGAAGAGAGAATGGCGTGCATCCTGGCCCACCAAGCTTTCAGTAGAATATTATCACTCAAAACAGGTAATGCACAGAGAGGATCATATGACTGGCCCCACTGTTAAATACAGCAACCCTCGCTGATCCGAGGCAACAGAGCACGGAGTTCCCGATGGAGTGCCACAGATATACTTTGAAGCCAGGGTGTGACACCCCATCTGACTCAACTGCAGGGCACTTCTGGAAGTTAATGAACAGTCCTTGAACTATTTTCAAGTTTTTATATTGTTATTATATATATGTGTGTGTGTGTGTGTGTGTGTGTGTGTGTGTGTATGACATTGGGCTTTTTTGTTGTTGACATTTTTTCATTTTCTTTGGTTGCTTCATTTTAGGATGCCTTTTTTGGGGGGGTACATATTGTTATCTCTGCAAGTCTATCATGATAAGATAGGTTGGATGAACTGTCTGGCAGCGAAAATGAAGGGACTGATGGTCCCAAGGGGGCACAGGGGAGATTGGGAGGAGGGTGTTAGAGGTGGTGTTGACCGGCCCAGGGATAAGGGAATGACAAGTGATTCAAAATCCGTGACAAGGTGGGTGTGAGAGGTCTGATAGGGATTAGTCAAGAGTAAAATAACAGAGAGAAAGTTCTGAAACCCAAATGGAGGGTAAACATGATAGTGGGATAAGAGGAAAGTAAAAGGAAATAGAGGGAAAAAGGGTATGTGTAGTGGGCTAAATACAGGTGTGTACACAGGTGAATATATTTATATATGACGATGGGTAAATAGATCAATGTGCATAAACTTCTACTGTTAGTATTAGGACAGCAGATGGGCATTGGGCCTCCACTCAAGTACTTCCTCAGTGCAAAAACATTTTGTTCTATTAAATTGGCATTCCACGATGCTCACCTTCCTGACACAATAACTGAAGACAAATGTGTGCATAAGCAAAGGTGGTGAAGAAAGCTGATGGAGCCCGGCTATCAAAAAATGTAGCATTTGGGGTCTTAAAGGTTTGAAAGTAAACAAGAAGCCATCTAGCTCAGAAGTAACAAAGCCCACACGGAAGAAGCACACCAGCTTATGGGCCCACAAGGTGTCAAAGGGATTAGTTATCAGGCTTTACGAACTAAAAATCATAACATTGCATGCTCACCTTCCTGGTATGATCGTTGATGGCAAATGTGTGCATAAGTAAATGTGGTGAAGTAAGCTGAAGGTGCCCAGCTATCAAAAGATATAACATCTAGGGTCTTAAAGGCTTGAAAGTAAGCAAGCGGCCATCAGCTCAGAAGCATCAAAACCCACATGGAAGAAGCACACCAGCCTGTGTGACCACAAGGTCTCGAAGGGATCCAGTGTCAGGCATCAAAGAACTAAAATTATATCATTATAAAGGAGGGGGAGTACAGATTGGGGACCCCAAGCCCATCAATAGATGAAGCGGCATTCCCTACACAAGAATTGCATGGAGGAGATGAGCCAGTCAATGTACAGTGTAATAGCAATGAAATATGCAACTTTCCTCTAGTTCTCAAATGTTTCCTCCCACCCACTACCATGATCCCAATTCTACCAGACAAATGAAGCTAGATCAGGGGATGTACACTGGAGTTGGAAACTTGGGGAATTTAAGATAGACGATCCCTTCAGGACAAACAGTGGGAGTGGTGATACTGGGATGGTGGACTAGAAAGGGGGAACCAATTTCAGGGATCTACATACAACCTCATCTCTGGGGCACAGACAACAGGAAAGTGAGTGAAGGAACACATTGGACAGTATATGATACGAAAAAGTAATGACAATTTGTAAATTATTGAAGGTTCATGGGGGAGGGGTTGTGGGGAGAGAGGGGAAAGGTGAGGAGCTGGTACTGGGGACCTAACTGGAAGGAGGATGTTTTGAGAGTGATGATGACAACAAGTGTGCAAATGTGGTCTGCAGACATGGATGTACGTATTGATCATAATGGGAGTTGTATGAGCCCCCAATAAAATTGTTTATTAAAAAAAGGAGGGGGAAGGAGGAGCTTTACCAAGGGCTCAAGTAGAAAATATTTGGAAATGAAGATGGCAACAAGTGTACAAATATGTTTGATACAAATGATTGAATGCTATAAGAGCTGTAAGAGCTCCCAATAAAATTATTGGGAAGAAAAAGATTTGAAAGCTCATATTTACATACATAATAGCGGTAAAAGTAGATTTATTAATTTTTAATATATTACTTCGTGTTTGGAAATTCTTCCAAATCCCAATGTCCAAATTGTATTGATTTTATTGTTAGATGCCATTGAGGTAATTTTGACTTATAATAACCCTACATTGCAGAGTAAATGCCCCACATTTGTCTCGGTGCTATCGTTATGGCCCTGGTGGGGTCATGGCTCTGCATTGAGCCGTGATCCTCATGCCTGGCCGTTTGAAATCACCAGCACCTGGAGGCAGAAGACTGGGCTCTCTACTCCCACAAATAGTTAGAGTAACCTGGGCAAAGGGGGATATTGGGAGGTGTAAAATGCGAACATAATAATAATTTGTAATTTATCAGGGGTCAGTGAGGGGAAAGAGCGTGGAGGAGGGAGGGTAAAAAAGAGAAGATGATACAAAGGACTCGACTCAAACAGAAAGAAAATGTTTAGAAAATGAGGATGACAACACATGTACAAATGTGCTTGATGCAATTGATATATGAATTGTGAGAAGAGCTGTAAGAATTCCCAATAAAATGATTTAGTAAAGTAAAAAAAAAAAAAATCCCAATGCATTCTGTCATATTTCAACGGAAAAATCTCTCTGTGTGTTATTTAAATAACAGGTGGGGCTGATAGCACCACAAGGTCAGCAGTTCAAATCCACCACCTGTTGCACTGGAGATCAATGAGGCTATCTGTTCCCACAGAGTCTGGCAGTCTCGGAAACCCTAAGGGGCAGTTTTATTCTGTCCTACAGGACTGTATGGGTCAATATATTTTACAAATGATGATATGTTAAATTAGATAAAATATCATATAGTCCTTTCTGAAAAATCCACTTCATATCAAAACAGCATATTTGTTTTAATATGCTAAATGAGGATACATTTTAGGTTCAAAAATACAAAAATTCTCAGAAATGGGGCAATTTTTTGTTGAGGGGGGTTTCTCTATTATATGACATCTGGTTATGATCTTGTCTCTTGACTCTACTTAAAAATAGCCAGTAGAAATACTTCTTCTTTAACCAAAATATTTCATACCAAATTGTCAAGATGACCCCTTAGAGAAGGTACAGCTCCCAATGAGATTTTTTTAGTGTTCACTAGGTACGGTATTTCCATAACTTCTCGCTAGAGGGAGCAACTGGACTTTATGAAAGTAAACTATCTCCTAGACCCAGATCTTTCCTTTCCATTAACTAACACATACATTTAACAAAGTTTTTTTTTTATTATTATTCAAGGAGAAACGATGGTTTGAAGAGATGTGGTTTAAAGTGAACTTTTCAGAATTTGAAGCCCAGTTTGTGACTCCAGTCTGCAAAATGTAGGGACCTTGTCAGAGTGGCATGATCACATGAGATTCTTTATCACATGAGATTCTGATCATTGGGGAAAAACACAACCAACCTAAGTGGGTATGAGAAAATTGCTTGTCTCCATTACACCTTGGAGACTAAACGATTATTGGGGGCAATAAAAGGTGATGTTTGACTTTCCATCACGAGGACTGTTTATCATTTACAGTGAACCTCTTACTATGGAGGTGGTTTCAACATATCTTGGAGCTCTGGGAAGGAGTAGAACTGCCCCCATAGAGTTCTTGGGCTGTAATCTTTATGGATTAAGCCAAAGGATTCTTAGGCTCCTGGAGAGAGAATTTCAATACCTGCTTGACCTGTTTTCTGGGAAGATGAACAGAGTATGGATAGTTGCCAGTCCTATAAGCTTCCAGCAAATAGAAAGTAGCATTTGCATTATGAGCAGCCTCAAGATACCATTATCTTTTCATTTCATTTTCCCATGGACTTTTTGAAACCTTCTCATATATTGAAACTTACTTAGATTAAAATTTAACAATTGTGCAAGACACTAAATGACATTATAAAACAGTTAAGTATATAAGAACTTGATGAAAAATATGCATGTGGATTGCAATGGTCAGTAGAAGCATCACGTGGCCTATTGTCAGTAACAGACGAATAGTTTGAGAGGGGGAAGGACGTGCAGACAGAGTACTGGCACTCTGTGATGGACCTTGTAACTTGCAGCCCAGCCTATAGCTCACCCCACCACCAGGCTGCCATTGGAGCGAAGGGTCAGAGATGGAAATGCCACATTCAGAAGTGTGAAGACCTAGATGGAAGATCTATTGCAGTCAATAGCTCCACATTTTGATATTTTTGCTTCATGAAGATTTTTTTATGGTTTTGTAGCAATTCTTTTTTAATGTACTCATACTTCATAAAACTTCTAAAAGTCACATATTAATATATATATACATATATATATTCTTATTGGCACATTTTAGTTAAAATTGTGTTTTAAAAGGAATAGGCATTTTCACTAGTGGTGTTTATTCACTGACTCACATAGTAACAGAAAGATAATCCCTCCCTTTAAATTTTATAGATTTGACGTTAATTACAGAAATGTTTCAGCCAGCACTTCCTCTCTGTGGGCAAATAGAGGAAGGGCTGTTTGAAAGTTTTGTGTAATTACATTACCAGTGCCAGTTGCCATCAAAGCCACACCTTGTGCTTTGTTGAACTGTGCTTTTCGGTGATTGGTTCACCAGGCCCTCATTTCTGATGGATAGGTGGTAGAGCACTTAATGTTTGATGCCACCCACCGACTGGTGTTGTATATTTTAGTGTAAAAAAATAAAGTGTCTGCTTGCTGGAAAGCCAAATAAGTACAAATAACTTTTTAAAAAGTGAGACAATTATTTAAAATAATCAGTATTTTAATAAATAAATAATTTATAGTAACTTGCTTTATTAAAACAATAACAAAAATTACCTGTTAGACCACATTATAAATAGGGCTTTTATATTAGAAACCATTTAAAAAATCTAAGATTAAGAAATATCAAACAAGGGGAAATATTTCTGTATATTTTAAGATTGGGATTAGTAGCTAAAAATGGTTAAACATTGTTCCCATAAGTGTGATACTTAACTTTCATTTAAGCCCCGGAGTTCATAAAAAATCTTACAGTTATGCATGTTTTTTGTTTTGTTTTAAGGTGATACAGCCCCAGGGTCAAAGAACGCTTTTGTAACAACCAGACTTTCATGATTCAAACGGTTCTGTTGTTTTAAGGCAAGTTTCATCAAGGTCATTTACTACTTTCCACATAAAAATATTCATTATGAAAGCTTCATATTATAACACCTAACCTGATACTTTGGTTGTTATGACACTCCACCCCTTAGCTGAGATTCTGTCTCCTGCATTCTTTGGCTCCCTACAATAGTTTCCTTTGGTTTATAAGCAAAGCATTTCATACACATCTGTTTTAAAAATGGAAAAGGTTAACTGGAAAAATCCCATCATCCCTTAGTTCCCAGCAGTAGCGATAATCAGTAACAGCCTTGATTGCACTGTGGTTAAAGCCCGGAGCTACAAACCCGCCAGTCACCCACAGGAGAAAAATGAAGCAGTCTGCTTCGAGGAAGAGTACAGCTGGGGAAATCCTGGTGAGAAGCTTTGCAATCCAGTCCTGGTGGCAAGCGTTGGGCTGCTCATCTCAAGGTGAGCAGTTCAAAACCCCCAGCTGCTTTCTACACTGCTAAAAATTTGCAGCTCTACCATGTCATCTAGGGTCTCTGAGTAGGAGTCGACTTCCACGGCAGTGAGAGTGCTGTTTTTTATAGAGGCTTTATGAGTTGGTGTCAAATCGATGGTGGCCAGTTTTGTTTGGGTTATTTTTGATTTATTGACAATCTACCAAAGAATAGCTCTTGTTCTAAAAGTTTCCCTTCTTTAATTTGATTTGATTTTTCCTTTCCCTAGGTGTCAAGCTTGACAATCTCAGTGAGGTCAGGGGACTTGTGTAAAACGCCATCATTTTTGTAAGGTGCTGTGGAATAAGTTCTGGTTGTTGGTGGCCTTCTGTGCAGCAGGGCAAAGCACGGCCCATCCCGGCCCCACTCTCACAATCCAATCCTGTGCTTCAGCCTGCGATTGCAGCCATGATGGGGAGTAATGTTGTGAAGGTCTTCTTAAGTTTATTGATGTCCTTCTTCAGAGACTGGTCTCTCATGATTTCATGTCCCAAATATAAAGTCTCACCATCCTCAATTTTAAAGAGCATTCTGGCTGTATTTCTTCCCAAGCTGATTTGTTCTTCTGGCAGAATCAAGCCAAGCACACTGTAATCAAGTTGACTCTGATTCTTAGCCGCCCTATAGGGCAGAGTAGAACCACTTTACATGGACAGATGGCCTCATCTTTCTGACATAGAGTGACTGGTGGATTTAAATGATGCATCTTTTGGTGAACAGCCTGATGCTTAACCCAGCCCATACTCCATATTCTTGGCCAACACCATAAGTGAAATGCAGCCATTCTTCTTCAGTCTTTTCATTGTCTAGCTTTTGCATACTCATGAGGTTATTGAAAATGATGGCTTGGAAGTCAGCCATAAAGTAGTACAGTCATTCAGGAAAGGGTTGATAAGGATATCTTTAGGAACGCAGTAGGTGGCAAAGAAATATTTCAAGGAAATAATAAAAATGAATTGAAGAACTAAGTAGCCATGTGAGAGAAAAGGAATTGAGAAAGAGTGGTTCTATGTGGAAGAATAGAGATGAGAGGAAATAAAGATAGGATGAGGTTCTGATGGGCAGGGAGAGTATGAGTTCAGTTATAGAGTTTTCAGTGGGGATGCATATGGCAGAGATGTAGGTCAGGAGAAGAATGGTGTCTATAGATAAAACCCAAAACCAAACTCACTGTCCTCTAGTTGATTCTGTCTCATAGTCACCCTGTAGGAAGAAATAGAACTGAGAACTGCCCCTGTGGGTTTCTGAGACCCTAACTCTTTTTTTGGGGGGGGCATCACTGCCCTCTGGTGGTGTGAGTAGGAGGCCCATCCTTTGCTCCGTGGAGCTGGAATCGAACCTCCATCCCAGTGGGCCGCAGTCCCGCACACAACCACTATGCCACTGGCGCTCAGCCCGAGACCCTAACTCTTTAAGGGAGTAGAAAGCCTCATCTTTCTCCCATAAGGCAGCCAGTCGTTTCAAACTGATGACCTTGCAGTTAGCAGTCCAATTCATAACCCACTAGCCCGCCAGGGCTCCGATTGCCTATTGATAGAGCTTGGAAAGCCATTCATGCGTCTGTGATGGTTGAAGCCACCAGAGAGACACTGGGAGAAGAACAGACAGTCAAGAATAGAACTCTGAAGAAACTGAAATAGAAGAGATTGATGATATGGGGCCAACATAGGAAACTGAAAAATCACCAAATAGCAAGCAAGTGGTCAAAGCAATCCCCTAAAGACTGAGAGGGGCCATAAAGTGTTTTATACATAGCATTTGCATTATATTAGGCATGAAATGTCAGTGCTATCACTTGTCTGTCAGTTTGTCATACTGTGGTGTCTGGTATGTTGCTGTGATGCTGAAGGCTTTGAAATTGGTATTTCAAATACTATCAGAGTCACCCAAAGGGAACAGATTTTAGCAGAGATTCCAGACTAAGAACAGATTAAGAAAAAGAAAGACATTGTGCACTTCAGAGGAATTAGTCACTAAAACCCTTAAGGATAGCATTGAAACAATGTCAGTTACTGAAAACTTAATGAATACAAGCAGAATATCATCATAGATAGAGCCAGAAGATGAGCTCTTCAGGACTGATAGTTTCTGATGGTTGAAAGTATGATTAAGAGCTATTTTCTTAGGGTTGAATATAATAATACAAATGGGAAAAAAACCCTTCCAGGCCCTTTACTTATTTATAGGGCATGACTTAAAAGGGGAAGAAACAGCTGCAGACATCATCGAATAATTAGAGCTTGGAATGCACAAAGTATGAATCTATAAAGAACATCACACACGAAGAAAGCAAAGTTCACTGAAAACACAATAAAGCTAGAAAAGATCAAGGTGGCCGTCAGCAGAGACTCTGAAAGTTGCTCTTAATCACAATGTAGCTAAAGCAAATGTAAGAAATGATGAAGTCAAAGAGCTGAGTAGAAAATTTCAAAGGGCAGCTTGGGAAGACCAACTTTCATTTTTTTATTGTAATGGAATATGTGAAGACCCAGAGCTAGAAAACCAAAAAGGAAAAACATGACCAACATGTTAAACAGAAAAAACTCAAGAAACAAATTCAAGCCTCAAGTTAAAATAGTGAAAGATTCTATGGGAGAAAAAATTGAATGAAGAAGAAAGCATCAAAAGAAGATGGGAAGTATACACAAAGTCACTGTACCAAAAAGAAAAAATAGACATTCAACTGTTTCAAGAAGTTGCATAGGAGCAAGAACCAAAAGTATGCTCCAGGACTTTAATGAATGCTCATTAAAGTTTCATGCAGCTGATGAAGTGCTGGCAGCACTTACTTGTTTATACCAAGGAATTTGAAAGACAGCAACTCGGCCAATTGACTGGAAGAGATCCATATTTGTACCCATTCCAAAGAAAAGTGACCCAACAGAATGCAAAATTAATAGAAGACTACCATTCATATCACATATAAGTAGAATTTTGTTAAAGATCATTCAACAATGGTTGTAGCAGTACATTGACAGGGAGCACCTGAGGTTAAGATATCATGCTGATGTCAAGTGGATACTAGCTGAATGCAGAGAACAACAGGAAGATGTTTATTTGTGTTTCACTTATAATGCTAAGTCTTTTGACCATGCAGATCTTAACATGGATAGACTTGAGAAGAATGGAAATTCCAGAACACTTCATTGTGCTCATGGAGAACCTGTGCCTGAACCAAGATGCAGTTAGGCAAACAGACCATGGGAATCCTGCATGGTTGGAAACTAGGCAAGGTGTTTTTTCTGGATTGTATCCTTTTATCATATTTAATTCATATACTAAGCAAATAGAGAACAACCTGCAGGTCCCAGATGACACAGCCTTGCTTGCTGAAAGTGAGGAGGACGTGAAGCACTTGCTGATGAAGAACAAAGATTGGAGCCTTCAGTCTGGATTACAACTCAATGTAAAGAAATCCCAAGGCCTCACAACTGGGCCAATAGATAGCATCACAATCAACAGAGAAAAGATTGAAGTCAAGAATTTCATCTTACTGGATCCATAATCACTGCTCATGGAAGCAGCCATCAAGAAAGCACAGGATGCGCCGCATTGGGTAAGTCTGCCGCTCAAGATTTAAAAAAAAAAAAAAAGGATAGTGATTTGAGGACTAAGGCAAGCCTTACCCAAGCCATGGTATTTTCAATCATCTTGAATGCATGTGAAAGTTGGACATTGAATAAGTAATACCCAAGGAAAAAATTAATGCATTTGAACTATGACATTGGTGAAGAATAGTGAAAGTACCATAGACTGCTAAAAGAATAAATCGATCTTTCTTGGAAGTAGTACAGTCATACAGCTTCTTACAGGGAAATATGGCAACAGTGCTTACACACTTTGGACATGTTATCAAGAGAGCAGTCTTTCAAACAGGACATCAAACTTGGTCAAGCGGGGGTGGAGGACAGCAAAAAGGAGGCAGGCCCTCAACAAGATTGATTGGCACAGGGGTTGAAACACTGGTGTGATGGGTAGGTTTGTTATGCCAACATGGCCACAGAAGATTGGTAGGTCTGTTGTGACAGCACAACCAATGACCACATGGGATGAATTGAAGGGCAGAGAGAGGGCGGGACTCGCTGAGCCTAGTCCCGCCCTCTCTCTTGCTTTTGGATCTTCGGACCAGCTAGCTGCTTTGGTCATCCTGTGCCTTGACCGCCAAGCAACACTATCCATGGGACATCTAATCATGGACTGTGGACATGTGAGTTGAGATTCCTTCAAGCCCTACTTTGCCACGCTTCCGGGATATAAATCTCTTGAGGTGGGGACTGTTGGACTCTGTCATCTGGCTGATGGTTGGTGACCTGCTCTGCTGTTTGCTGCCTGTGACCAGATAGCCTGAAATTCTCTACAGAAGACTACTCAGCGGCCCTGAAGACTTGAAGGACTTCCAGTCTTATAGCTGTCTCATGCAAGTGAGTTGCACGGAGCAATTTATACTGTTTTATAGATTAGTTAACTCTTTCTTTCTTATCTTATATACCTTTCTCTATATATAAACATATAAAGAGAATTACTAGTGCCCTGGTTTTATTTCTCTAGAGAACCCTCTCTGACACAACTGCGCTCAACTATAAGCATAATGTGAGGAGGCCACAGAGCAGGGTGGTGTTTTGTTCTGTTCCACACAGGGAACAGACTGTGAGTTGTAACTGACTCAATGGCATGCAGCAACAATGTGTGTTTTCAAGAGATGGTTTGAAGTTTAAGAGAGGATATGTGTAGGTTATATGCAAATACTGAAATTTTATATAAGGGACTAGATTTTGGTGTTCATGGAGGGCAAAGAAAATCAATCCTATTGTAGGTAGTTGGGGGTGACTATATGATCCAGCTAACCCTACCCTGCTTGCCATACCTACGTGTCCTACAAGTCTAAAGTGCTGCTGTTCTGTCTCTGTGTTCAAACTGCTATATGGACCTATATTTTCTCATCTGGACTTGTCAGTAACAAAGTTCTGCCCTTCATCTGTTTGAGTGGCTTTGTACTGTGTATCATACCCTCTAAAGAATCTATAATCATAACTGAGAAGAATATAATATGATTTTTGAGAAATTCAATATCCAAACCCATAAAGAATGGATTTTACATACCCTTACTTCCACTTGTTTCAGTTGGGGAGCATCACCAGTATATGTCCTTCACAATTTCTCAAATACCCCATTAGAATCAAGTCCTAGTGGCCTCCTCAGTAATAAAGCAACCCAGTTCCCATGGAGTCAATTCTAATTCATGGTGACTCCACATGCATCAGGGTAGATTTGTGTTCTGTAAGATTTCCAAAAGGAGATTTTTTTCTCCATAAGTATATTGGTAGACTTTTCTTCTGAGATGCCTCAGGTTGCACTCAAGTTGACATGTTTTTAAGCACATTAATAATTTGCACCACCCAGGCCTCCATTCTCTTCAGTAACCTGCTCTAAATAGCACCTAGTATCGACTTCCTTCCTATTTATTTTAGCCTGTGGGTCCTCCTGGGAAATTAATTCTATCCTATTAATTCCTATCCCTAACTGACATTTGACTTCTGAAAAAAACTCAGTTCAAATTTCTGCAATTCTAAATAATTTGTCATAGTGATCACAAAGAGGACTTTCAAATTGGTAATGTTTTAAGCTCACTTGATTTACTAGACATATGCCAAGACACCTAAAATACACTTTCATCTCCCATGAACTCTCCTGTATACATTCAAAGTTCTGTGTAGAAATATTCTATTTCTTGATAAACAATAGTTTAAAGAAGCCATAAGACTTAGAGGGCTCACAAATAGATGCAGTATAAAAATATTAAAAGATTCAAGGAAAAACACAATTCAATTCTGGTACAGTGACAGTTGTAGCTTGGCAAATATTCCTTTGCAAATGTTTTTCTCTAGGATTTCTATAGCCCTTGTGTTAATCTGGGTAGACTAGAGAAACAAATTTATAAACACACTTATTGGTATAAAGGAAAGATTTATATACAAGAGGAATGGAACATTGAGAAAACATCTCAACCCAGTCCAAAGTCATAGTCCTATATTAGCCCATATGTCTGAAACCAATCTACAAAGTCTTCTTCTGACTCACAAAGCACATGCAATGACACCAGAACAATCACAGGCCAGTGGGTACAGAGTATTGTGTATCCAGTGGCAGTAGAAGCATCCCAGTGCTGGCAGGGGTCTCCCCATAGCTCCTTGTTTCCAAGGCTCAGGGTCCATCAGCAGTATCCATTGGCAGTAGAAGCATCCTAGCGCTGGTAGGGGTCTCCCTGTGGCTGCCCAAGCATCTCAGCACTGACAGGGGTCTCCACATGGCTTCTCTGGCCCCAGAGGTTTGGTTCCATCAGGGTAAGCCCACGTGGGTTCTCCTCCGGCTCCTCCTGTCTCTAGGAATCAGGATCTATCAGCATGCTGTTATCTCTGTTCTCTCACTTGCACAATACCACGAGGTTTCTCAGAATTCTCAGAGAAAGCCATGCCCCCACAGAGGTCTTTTAGGCTATCTCCAGATTGACAGACTCCACCCCTACACTCCCAATCATGAAATTGACACCAAATAATAACTGCCACAGTCCTTTTCTTATGAGCCTTTATCCCTGAAGAATTACCTACTTTTTTAAATGATAAAATTGCCTAGAAACTTATGAATATTATGAACTTTATATGTGCTTTATAAAATATTATTCTGTTAAAAATACTCATATAAGTCTCGGTGATCATTCCCTTTATTCTAACATGCTATAAATGTAACTAAGAGATTAAAACACACAATTTTTTGGGCTATCAGAAGCTATGTCTGTTAATGTCACTGTTAAATTTTCACCCCAAAGTGTACTACAAACATGACATGAATCTCAGAACTGCCTCTTAGAGGATCAACATTGCCCCCAGTTCAGCTTTCCAGCTTCATGATTTCCCACCAAGGCTCTATGTGGTATCTCAGAGGAGTATTTATTCTGTGGAAACACAGGTATTTCTAGAAATTTCATAAATTATCTTTTAACTTAACTGGATGCAGGGACATTTTGAGGACCTCATGTAGGTAGTTGCTGCCTATAAAACTAGCTATACACACTAGAGCGACTCTAGTGAGAATCTCCATCCCTTTGTTTCCTTCATCTCAGCAGCGTTGAGCAGGTTGTCTACGTCAAAGCAAACCTATGCTCCCCTCCACATTCAACTCTTGTGAAGCTCCCCTTCCTCTCTACTAGACAGCACACCTGGGACAGGCATCCTGTCTGGAGCTGCAGTGACATACACTGGTTAGCAAGCTGGAGGTGGCCCAGACATCTTGGGAACTTTCTAGAGGAATGGCTGATAAAGGCAACAGACTGCATATAGCAGTTATATTTTAAATTCATATAAACAATATGGACAAATGTGCTTGATACATTCGATGTGTGCGTGGGTTATGATAAGAGCTGTAAGATCCCTCAAAAAATGATACCTTAAAATAAAAAATAAATAAATTCATATAAACAGTAGCTAGTTTTAAATTTATAGATATATCCCATGTAGTATTGGGGAAATAGGTATGCTAAAAACAAATTCACCATGTAATGGGGCATATTTATTCTAAATTACTTGGTGCTTATATAAAATCCAAACTTGAGTTTATAACATTTTACTTGCTAACCCAGGAAACCTTAGAGTGGCAAGAAAAAGCCTGATCCAGGGTCGTGTGCATCAATTTGTAAGGGCAAGGAAATCCATGGACTGGTAAGGAGATGGAGGGAGGGCTCACAAAGGATCTATGTCAAACCTCAGGGAATCTTTGCTGAGTCTGATGGAAAATATCTGGCCCATTAAAGCTCCTTCTGACATTTATCTGCATGAATCTGAACAGCAGCAGATATACAATTACAAAATATTTTAAAACTCACTAAGCCATATAGCTGTGAAAGGTGCTAAAAATAATAGATTTAAATTTTTAAATCATTTCAGTGGGGGCTCATACAACTCTCATCTCTATCCATACATATATCAATTGTATGCAGGCCACCTTTGCACACTCGCTGCCATCATCACTCTCAAAACATCCTCCCTCCACTTAGATCCCCATAGATTCTAATTTTTTAAGGTAACTCTGGACCTTTTACTTCAAATCCTTTTGGGAAAACACTTGAATTTGGTCAGAGTTTTACCTCTTAATTGTGATGAAAAGAATTAATGTGGAAGGGGTCTTTTTAATTGATCAAACTGCCACTGTCGGTCTTTATAAATTGATGAAACTTATAGGTGAAAATAAATCTCATTTTAATTTTCAAAGAAAGCCACTTACAGAGTGAAATATATCAATGGGATTTTGCCCTCTTCCACGGACTATTTCCCAGATAAACAGGAGCCAAGAGCCAGGCTATCCTACATCTATACAATACAAACCAGTTATCCCTCCATAGTCAATTGAATAAATTCAACATATTTGGAGATTGCGTTCTCTTGTCTGACTATTTAATAGATCACACAGAGCAGAAAATATTCAAATACCACTTTATACCGCAGCATGTATGAGGTCAACAAGCCTAATTCTTCACATGGAATTATATATTATTATACTTGGCATCATGGCTATATATTGGGATGTTAATCATAAGGTCAACAGTTCAAAGCCACTAACTGCTTTGTGGGGGGAAAGACGAGGCTTTCTTTTACGGTAAAGGGTTATAGTCTCAGAAACCCATGGGGGCAGTTCTACCAATAAAGCAGATTTGGTGATGGAAGGAAAAAAGAAGGCAAAGGCAGAGAATAGTTTTGAAGGTTTATCTCAGAGCTCCTGGGCGAGAATCACAGGTCCCTACCTTGGGGCCAGAGAAGTCATGCTTCCTGGGACAGAGGGCAGGCTTTTATACTACTGGTCTGAGGTAAAGGCAATTGAGGGATCTTCCATTGTGGTCTGGCTGTTTTGCAAGGTGGGAAGTTAGTAACACCACAGCAATATAATGATGTAATGCTGCTTATTTGGAGCTGCCATTTGCCTGTATCTGGGCTCTATAGGTCATGACAGGAGTTGTTGGTGTTATTGCGAACTATCGTCAGGGGAATTGCTCTGCTTGCCTGCCCCACCAGTCTCCGTTTCTGCCTATCACTATTTTGACCTGCAGGGTCACTATGTGTGGGAATCAACTTGATGGCCATGAGTTTGTGTGGTAGTTACATAATCTGGTGTCACCTTGCAGAGGGGTAGAGTCTAGCCAGTCAATCAGATTGCAGCTTGATGACCACATTTAGTGGTCTCTAAAGAGATAGCTTGCTGGAGGTGGGACAGAGAGGCACTCTTTTTGAGATCTTCCTGTTGACAAAGCCACATAGAGCTACAATGATGACAGCCTGAGCCCTGGAGCTGGAGGAGCCACGTGGAGACTCACCTGCAAAGATCCTTCCACTGCCTTTGGATCTAGAAGATTTTCCACCCACTGGCCTGTGATCGTCCTGCTTTCGGCATCATTGCATGGCTGCATGAGTCTAAAGAGGAATTTATTAGACATAAGTATTAGACATATGGTATAATATTGGATTTATGGACTTGATCTGGATTAGGCTGGGATCTTTCTCAATATACAACTGCTATTTTATATAAAGTTCTTTCTTAAACACTTCTGAGGGTCTCTGGTTTTGCCAAATATATCAGAGGTCAGGTTGACTCAACTCAGCTTCTTTATAAGAACAATCCTAACTTTTAAGAGTTTCTGTGCACAGGTGGAGCAGCTGTGCACCTTCTAACATGATTGGAGTATTTTAATTTTAATAGAGGAGTTTGAACTCTGATAGATGCATTTGAGGTTTCAAATCATTTAAATCTCTATTCATTGTGCCAAACTCACTACCAGTTGGTCAATCACAATGCAGAACATCCTAGAGGGCAGGATGGAAGGGCGGTGTCTTTCGGATCCTGTCCAGCTTCACGGGAGCAGAACTTTTCTTCTTTCTCCAGCAGAGCAGCTGTCCACCTCATAACCCACCATGCCACCAGAGCTCCTCGCTCATTACACAGCCACTCTTCTTTCAGGGCCCTTTTAAAAGGAACAAATCAACACTGCAGGCCTATTTAGTTCCTATCAAAGCTGAAGTGATACTTGGGAAAAAATAACAAATTCATGTCATTTGCACTGTTTACATATATATATTTAGATCAAAGAACACCTTGTGAAGTATAATTTGACCTAGATATTTAGCACAACACAAACTGCTTAATAAAGCCAGTGTGTACTTCTATAACAGACCAGCTAACGTGATATTAAAACATCTTAATTTTGTATAGATGAGGAGAGTGAAGTGAAGTATATGGCATATGTTCTGTACCTCAAAATCTGGAGCTCATAAGAGGAAACTGGTGCCACTTTTGGAGTCAGCAGGTCAAATATACCAGAAACAAGTCTAACTTTTAGGCATCAATATAGTTAAGGTTTATTGTGTCAACCTGGCTGATAAACACATATGGGGCTAATTGAAGGGGGTAGAGATAAATGGTTCTGTCAGCCTCATCTTTCTGCTTCTCAGGTCTCTTGCTTTCTGAGGCTTGGACTAGGGTGCAGCAGCCTCAGCCAGTTCCCTACTTCAGCTGGCAAGCCTCACTTCCTGAGACATCCCTGAGGAGAAGTCACATGAACCTACCTCAATGCAGCCCTGGGTGCTGAAGCAGCCTTTGGAGACTCCTGCCAGTGCTGAGATGCTTACACACTCACTGATTTGGCTTTCCTGCTGCAGTTGGCGTCATTGCGTGTATTTTGTGAGATTGAGGAGGACTTTCTAGATTGGTGTGGACAAATGAACATATGTTGGATTTACGAGCCTGGACAGCACTGGGTTGGAATACTTACTCAATGTGCATTTACCCTTTATATAAAACTCCCTCTTATATTCAAGTGATCAGATGTTCCAATTTTTAACAACTTAACAACATCCCGCGGCATTTTAAAATTAAAATAAATATATTACAATACTATTTTTGCGTTCTATGAATATTTTGGTTGCTCCATATAGACCAAATTTCTAATCAAGAACCCCCCCTCCCTCTGGTCAATGGTCCCACTTAAAATCTGGCCACTTTATCTTATATATAAGAGTGGCTGTGGATTTTTTCCCTATTCTACGCACACTAACACAAGCACCTACATGTGTGTTGGCCAATGTTTGAGCTCTGGCTTTTTGCTTTCTTCTTCATTGCTTAAATTTGGGCAAGATTTTAATTTGAGAGTCTGTGAATTACTTGACGCCTGGACGGTGGTCTCCCCCACTCATGGATGAATCTTCTTTAGATAATAAATCTAAGCCATTTTCAGCAATCATTACTTACCAAACCAAAGAAAAATTACCATAGTTTGGAAGAAAAATGAGAGTTTCTCCAAGCATTTGCCTTTTAAGGTATTATCTACTAGCTGAGCACCCAGCTAAAGATCCCCAGTCTGCTGTGAGTTGGGCTGTTAATTGCAAGGCCAACAGTTCAAAACTGCCAACTATTCCTTGGAGGAAGATGATGCTTTTTACTCCTGAAAAGAGTGACAGTCTCAGAAACTCGCAGGGGCAGTGCTACCTGTCCTATAAGGTTGGTCTGAATGGGAAATGATGCACTGAGAGAGAGAGAGAGAGAGAGAGAGAGACTGAGCTGTAAAGCAAAAGCTTGAATCTACTAACTGCTCCTCAAGAAGAAAAATGTAGCAGTCGACTTCCATAAGGACTTGAGTCTTGGCAACCCTGCGCTGTAGGTCTGCCCTGTCCTAGAGGGCCGATATGAGTTAGGATGGACTTGATGGCAATAACTTTAGGGCCATAGTTCTGGAGCCCTCTAGAATTTAGTTGGGCATCTGTCATCACCATCCCATGATAAATTCTTGTAACTAAGATTTGGGTCAATGTTTCACATCTGATGGCTAAACATCTTGGGTTTCTTGGACTAAATATTTTACGCCAACTGAGAAATTCCATATTAAAAAAAACAGCTAAATCTAGGGAAAAGCAAGACAGCTGATCATAAGAAAGATATGTGATCTAATCCTTGATTTGCCATGCATTTTATAATCATGGGCAACTTGCTTAGCTTTTCTGTCCCCTGGTTGTTATCTTTAAAATTGCATTAACGTTGATACCAAAACCACATCAAATAAAATACCCTAAATATGTGAAGATTAACTGCACACACACACACACACAGTAGGTAGAATAATGCTCCCTCTAAGGTGTTCACACACTAATTTTCCTAACTTGTGAATATTACATATCAATGGGAAATTAACATTTGCAGAAGGAACTGAAGTTACTAACCATCTTCTGATCTAGAGATAGGCGATTTTGAATTATCTTGATGCACCTGAGGAATTGGTATGAAGGCTTAGAATGCCAAAGAATATTGGTTAAAAATGAACCTCATGTTTCAGAAAACAAATTCTGCCGGACCAGCATAATACTCTGCTAAGACTAAGAGCACAGCAGCGTCATGTTTACGAGCGGGGTTGCTCAATAAAGGTCAGCAGTTTAAAATCATTAGCTGCTCCATGGGAGAGAGATGAGGCTTTCCACCCTCAGGAAGATTTAGAGTCTTAGAAGGCTACAGTGGCAATTCTACTTTGTCCCAAAGGGTTACTAAGAATTGGATTTGATTCAATGGCCAGGAGTTTGGAGTCTGTTGGGTGGTTTTAGGACTTTTCTAGTACGATTTGGTGATAAAATTCACAAATGTACAAGTATGTTTTTCTTGACTTGGTTAAGAATTTTGTTTTATTTTTCTTAGAACATGTTCTTTAAAATTGAAAGAAAAATCATTAGTACCTATGTATATAGGAAAATATTATTATATGCACCATTACTTTGGTACTCTATGAGTGTAACTCACATATACATATACACATGGCTAGTAATTTTTCTCATTAATTCTAAAAACTATTTTATTTTTATTAACCATTTTTAGAAGAGTTGAGATGTTCAGCTTTGTTTTACTTAAATAATCATCAGAGAAGACCTTCTTTCCCCAAATGTGATAGGTCACATTCACAGGTATAGAGTGTGAAGCTTCAATGTACATTTTAAGTGTCAACATTAAATCCATGACAATTTTCTCAAATACTCCTTCTTTTAGAGCTAAAGGAAAATGCTGTGTTCACAGTAACAGATGTTTGTATATTATATATACAGCTGGCATACCCGTTACCCAGCTGCTGCACTCTTAGCTGTCCACTGTGCATCTCTACATTCTTAAATAGGGGCTGTCTGCAGCCAATGACAGATTCATATAAATATGCATCACCATGGACCCTTACCTCAGCAGTGACCAGCTTCTGTTGTACAATTCATACACCATAGCTCCCCAGGGGACCAGGCTGAGGCGAGATTTCTTCTTTCCCACACCCACACACACATAACTCTATGAATTCATTTGTAATCATGTGACTTCTCAGTGTAAATGCAAGCACAGAGGGATGCACGCACAAGAATGTCCTCTTCTTACACTAAAAGCTATCATAAGCACATTTGTCTAATAATTCCAGTACTAATGTCCTCACTAATTTTGACAGCTGAGTAAGATTATAGTGTATGAAAGAACAAGAATCCATCAAATAGTCCTATTCTATGGATATTTTGGTTTGTTTCCACTCTTTCTCTAGTGTACACAATGCTGTCATATAAAACAAGGCACAGAATAGAACTGTCCGCAAGTCCATTCTAGCTCACAGCTACCTACAGGACAGAGAAGACCACCCCCCCCTAGGGTTCCTGAGGCCGCCCATCTGTACCAAGCAGAAAGCTTTCCCTTCCTCCGGCAGAGTGCCTTGGGCAGCGGGCAGCTCAACTCATAACCCACTATGTCCTGAGAGTCTGGGATGCAGCAATACACAGTCTTTTAAAATCTATTTTGTCTTTAATAGAAATAGATGAGTTTTCTGTATAAATGATATTCAGCCTAACCATTGTTATAAAAAAATAGATGAAATGCATGGGTATACATTATATAGAAGTTGCTATTTCTTTCTCTTTTTTCCACATTCATTTCTATCTTGATACTCAGATGACTGCGACACTTGCTGCAATTTTTCACAAGTAGGGTTTTTTCCTTTCTTTTTAAAAATCCTTTTATAGGGGCTCATACAACTACCATCACAATCCATTCATCCATCCATTCTATCAAGGACATTTGTACATTTGTTGCCATCATTATTCTCAAAATATTTTCTTTCTACTTGAGCCCTGGGTATCGGCTCCTAATCTTTCCCCTTCCTCCCTGCTCCCCGTGTCTCATGGACACTTGGTCATTTATAAGTTATTATTAATTTGTCATATCTTACACTGTCCAGTGTCTCCCTCCACCCACTTTTCTGTTGTGCATCCTCCAGGGAGGAGGTTATATATAGATCCTTATGATCAGTCCTGTCTTTCTCCCCAATCTTTTCCTTCCCCACCTGGTATCACTACTTTCATTATTGGTCCTCAGGGGTTTTATCTGTCCTGGATTCCTTATGTTTCCAGCTCTTATCTGTACCCAGGTACATCCATCCTCTGATCTAGCTTGATTTCTAAGGTAGGGGTCATGATAGTGCGGGGGTGGTTAGTAAGCATTGAAGAACTAGAGGAAAGTTGTATGTTTCCTTGCACCCTGACTGACTTTTCTAAGTAGGAGTTTTTTCAAAAAGAGGGGAAGTCAAATATTATTGTAATGCCATGCT
Source organism: Nesogale talazaci (assembly GCA_004026705.1). Taxonomy (NCBI): domain Eukaryota; kingdom Metazoa; phylum Chordata; class Mammalia; order Afrosoricida; family Tenrecidae; genus Nesogale; species Nesogale talazaci. Next base: position 26,050 of record PVJH01006326.1, on the reverse strand, counting down.
AATGATAAAACATAACCAAGCAGGTGGAGAAAAATTAGTCTCTATGTGTGTGAGTTGTTTTCATTCAAAACTCAGGAGAGGTGGGGAATTTTGAATTTGGGTTTTAGGAATTTAGACGTCTTATAATTCACTTTTGATTCTGGCTCATAGTCACCCTGCAAAGCAGTGGTCCTCATGTCATGACTCTTTCATACAGCTCCTCATGTTGTGGTGACCCCCAACCGTAAAACAATTTCCATTACTACTTCATAACTGTCATTTTTCTACTGTTATGAAGCAGGCAACCCCTGCACAAGGGTTGTTCTATCACCAATGGATCTCAACCCACTGGTTGAGAACCACTGTCTTAAAGGATTTCCAAGGCTGTAAGTCTTTATAGGATCAGATAGCCCATTCTTTCTTCAGAGAAGCAGCTGGTGGATTTGAACCTTTTGGTTAGCAGCCCAATACTTACCTAACATCTCCACAAGGGTTCCATACACCTCTTTTTTTAACCAATTTTTATTTATTTATTTAGTTTTTAGGCATCACTGCCCTCAGGTGGTGGGAGTAGGAGGCCTAGCCTTTGCTCCTGGGAGCTGGAATTGTACCTCCATCCCAGTGGGCCGCAGTCCCGCGCACAACCACTACGCCACCGGGGCTCAGCTACACCTCTTAAAATTATTGATAAAAATGGATTTAGAGAACTCTGAAGGAAGACGATGACCACAAGGCCTGGTATATGAAAAATGTAGGGAAATGCTCCCATCCTGTGAAGTTTTTGGATTTGAGTTTCATAAACCATTTGAGCTTACAAGGCTTACAACTATTATGAGCTGCATATATACTGAACTGTCTTTGGCAAAAAAATTATAAGCCAAGTTAGATCAATTACACACAGTCTGTTCTTCAGAATGTCTCCTTTTTGAATTTGGATTCTAAGGATAAGCAGAGTAAGGAAGAAAAAATCTCAGAGATATTTACTGAATTTGTGGGTAGGGAGGATAAGTGGTTAAAGAAAAGCACACAGTTCTGAGGATAGTTACAAAATAAATTAGCTCGAATTCTGTATGGACTTGTAAATGTGTAACTGGTTAGACCATCAAGAAGTTTCAAGATGAGGAAAATCTTAAACTGAATTAAGCTTATGGAGATTTCTTTCTTTTTTCTTGTTTTGGCTAGTACTTTCCTCCAAATATGTTGAATTGCTTTTAATCTAATGCAATAACGACATAACATATGATTAAATGATATCAGAATATGAATGAGTCAACAGACCATGTAAGCAGATAGCATAATCAAGTAGATTGATTGTGGAGGAACTTCCTCTGTACTCAACTTACAGTAAGCAGGATTTCCAGAACCTAAATAAAACTACTACAACTTTTTTTTCTCATGTAAGAGGTCTGAGCTACTTTTCCCTGTCCATACTTACCACTTGTTAATGGATCCTTTAACCACATACAGTGAATTCAAATTTAGAGATTAAAATTACTATGGTGTTGGCTGAGCCCCGGTGGCATAGTGGTTGTGCGCAGGATTGCAGCCCACTGGGTTGGAGGTTCAAATCCAGCAGCAAGGCTGGGCCTCCTACTCCCACCACCAGAGAGCAGTGATGCCCCCCCCAAAAAACCTCCCCCAAAATAGAAAAAAATTACTATGGTGTTGAAGACTGTTGCTGAGCCTTTCCGATTTCCTGAGATGCTAGTATTGCAGCCATGGTCGACTATGTGCAAAGATAAAGTGAAACTTTCTATGAAAAAAGAGTTGTAGAATATTAACAAGTTTATCATCTGTTAATAGTTTAATTTTACTCAAACGATTTTTTACTGGGCAGTTTTTCAAAATTTTCACTCATGGAAAAAAACAAAGACATATTTTTCTTAGAAAAACAGGGAAGACAGTGAAGAGAGAAAGGCAACGCTTCACACCTTCCAGAAAGTAGAAGAGCTGAAGCATACCAGCGCCATGGTAGTGCAGTGGGTTAAGCACTTGGCTGCTAACAAAAAGGTTAGTGCTGTCAACTGTCCACCCACCCCTTGAGAGAAGGATGTGGTAATTCTCTTCTGTCAAGATTTACAGCTCTGGACATGCTCTAGGGCCAATCTATTTCATAATATGGGGCTCCGAGGAGTTGGAATCAACTCCAATAGCAGTAGATTTACACGACTAAATCTGTACTTCTAGAGGTTGCTGTAGTATTCTTAAAACAGCTGTGGAGTGACTTCTGTACTCCCAACATATGTGTTAACTTGGCTAGGCCGTGGTTCTCAGTTTTGTGTAATTATTCTCCATATGACAGTTTGGTGTATATAGCTTCCATTTCATGGTCTGGTGTAATTACCCCTCACTTTGTGCTTTGCGGTGATTACCCTATCAGTGGTAAATCCTAACCTTTATAATCTTAAGCAGGATCAGAGCCAATGAAGTTAAAGAAACAGAACACAATCTATAGGATTATGTTGTATTTTAAGTCAATTTCTTTTGAGTCATAAGAGGTTAAACAAATGAGCAGAGACCGAGGTCCCTGACTAAGAAGAACTGGGGGAAAAGTACATCTTTTGAGGACTGCCAGATCTACAGATGTTCAAAAGATCCAAGGACACCCCAGGTCTGCAGGGAGAAAGTCTTCCTAGAGCTATCACTATGCTTTCAGACTTCTAGCTCCTGACCTGTGGAGAATCAATCTCCGATATTTTTATAAAACCACTTTATTGTGGTCTTCTACAACTCTTCCCCACCCTCTCCCTACCTTTGATATTTTTAAGGACATAAATTTTTGGTATTTCTGTTACAGCATTATTACATAACTAAGACAATTTTGATAACCAGAAGTGAGGGTAGGGGACTGCTCTGATAGATACCTACTGTCTGGAAGCAGTTTGGGAATAAGATATTGGATAGGAGCAAAAGGAGTTTTAAGATATTTGTTAGTAAGAGTTTGGATTATTTTTAAGAGACTGGTGGTGGTAGAACATGGACCTAGAAGGCAATTCTTGTGAAGACTCAGAAGGCACTGAAGACAGCTATAGAGGAAAGTTCTTGTGTCTGGGAGAATACATATAACATAGCACCAACAGCAGGATGTTGGCAGAAATGTGGATTTTAAATGTGATTCTGGTGAAGTCTTAAAAGAAATGATGAGCATGTGATTGGACAGTGAGGAAAGGGCGATGCCTTTTAAGCAGTGGCAAAGAACTTCTATGAACTATGTTCAAGTGCTTAGTGGAACTTGCTAGTGACAACCTTGAAATATGATGAAGAATATTGACATTTTTCTTGTGATTTGTGTGCAAGTCTTTCCATTCAATAATTCATCTGCACTTTGACTTATGACATTGATTGCAATCTTCCACATCTTCTTGTGTATTATCATTTCCATTTTTTCCTTCTTTCCTGCCTTCTCATCTTGATAGCTTGGCAAACCTTGCTCTTTGATCTCACATAGTTGATTAGGTGAAAAATACAGAGCAAATCTGAAGTACTTATAACTTTTAACAACCAGCCGTACTGATCTTATAGACACTGGTGAAAGTCTCTGTTTCCATCACCTCCATGGCTCCATTTTTAGCCAATGACTAGAAAGATCTCTACTGAACAATTTAATCAGGCCCACGAATGCTGAAAGGACCTCACGCCTCTCTCCAGAGCTGATAGAGAGAAAGCCTTTTCCCAGGGTCAGTACTCTGAATTTGGCCTCTGAATCTCCTCAAACATAAAGAAATGAATGTCCATTTATGAAAGCTACCCACTTGTGGTATGAGAGTAAGTGGGAAAAAAAAGCATAAGATCTTTGTCAAATGAAAATATCAAAAATGGAGCTGTCCTGTTGTGGTTGTGGTCAGACATAGCGTCCAATGAGATATTCGCTCTTCTGAAAGCAGCCCTTCTCTGGCTCCAATTCGTGCCTATACCTCACAGTGTTTGTTGGCGCGTCCTCACAGGCTCCCAAATTGTGGGTTACTTTTCAATCATCTTTGGGCTTGCGGAATGAAAATAAGTCAAGGGGGCAAAGTGGGGGCTGTGGCTGAGGTCAGGCTTCCCAATAGAGTTCTCACACGACAGCCCTTTCTGTCCTCAAGGAAAGTGGATGTACACTGGTGTGATGGGGAAATTCCAGGGCACAACTTTCCTTGGCCTTTTAATTCACTGGTGCATGTTTCAGTTTGTTTTAAACTTAAAGAAATAAAAAATTTGTCTCTCATGTCCCATTTTGGAGTCCCCCCCAGGCTGTCACCGTAATCTGCTGAACTGTCTTCAATTGCAGCGGCCAGGCAGCATCTCAAGGAAGCCCCTGTGGTGATCGGGTCTCCTTCATTTCTTTTTGGAAGGCACCCTGGAAAGATTACAATAATTATATTACTGAGAGAACTTGTCTGCAAATATACACTGATCAAAGAGGCATGTTTATAAGCATTTACTGTGTGAAATAAACCCAAACATGTAGGAATTGGAACCCCTGTCACAATAACCTGTTACTTTTCCTCATATTTCTGCTACAGTAGCACAAAATACCTAAGACAAGACCAAAGAAGAACAATCAGAAATGCATGAAAGTCAAGCTTGAAATGGTTGGTTAGGGTGCTTACAGCAAGGTCAGTGGCTCAAACTCAAAACCTGATTCTCAGATGAGAGATTATGTCTGCACCCATGACCTTGGAAACGCTGTGTGGGGTCACTATGTATTGGATGGACTTGATAGCAGTAGGTAAAATAGTCCTTAATGGTAGGTAGAGTATTCGTGTCTTCTGCACTTAAGTATTGGTTTCATAGAAAAGCATAAAGAGAACGAAGAGCCCAAGTTCAAATGCAAAGTTCTTTAATTCCTGAGTATGTAATTCTATCACCCTGCTAGATAGAATTTCATGGTATTTAATAGCTGGGGATTTTTAGAATTCAGAGGGATCATGTTCACATTATTGAGCAATGAGTTGGTATGTTTAGTGGTATATGTATTTCCCCCCTTTTCTTAGAGAGCTACGAGTATTTGACATAATTATTTGCTTGATTATTCTACCCCAGCCCTTCAAATTTAATGAAGACATTTGTCATCTTACTGACCTACTAATGATAGCATAAAAGAACTATTGTCCTTTCCCCTCTCGTCACCCTTTGAAACTAAGTCCAAGATAAACGAATGGTAACAAGTTTTCTTCGCTGCTTTCAGTGTAGAATTTCAGGTCAGGAAAAGTCCTTTCAGGAATGAATTTCAGCAGTTTTCCTAATGCCAGCAGGCAGCATAAAACTCTTGGCTGATAGAAATAGGCCAGAATAAAATCTGCTCTCTTTGACGGAAGAATATATAGAGAAATCAAAAAAATCGTCGATAGATAGAGTGTTGTTGTCAGGGGCCACCATCTCATAGCAAACCTTTGTACAAGAGAATAAAACGTCACTCGGTGCTATGCCCACCTCACAGTTGTGCATATGCCCGAGCCCAATGCTGGAGTCAATGTGTCAACCCTTCTCACCGAGGGCCTTCCTGTTGGTTGCTGCTTCTCTACTTTACCTAGTATGATTTCCTCTTCCAGAGACTGTCTCACCTGAGAACAGGTCTAAAGTATGTGAGACAAAATTTGACCATCCAGGCCTCTAAGGGACATTCTGATTTTACTTCTAAGACAGAATTGTCTCTTCATTTGGCAGTCCATGGGACTTTCAATATCCCTCTCCAACACTATAATTTAAAGGAGTCCATTTTTCTTCCCTCTTTCTTAGTCATGATGTAATTTTCACATGCATGTGAGGCAATTGAAAACACCACGACTTAGGCCAAAGAGACCTTAGTCCTTAAAATGGCATCGTTGCTTTCAACACATAAAGAGATCTTGTGCAGCAGATTTACCTAACGCAATGCATTGTTTCATCTCTTGACTGCTGCTTCATGAGTATTGATTGTGGATCCAAGCAAGATAAAATGCTTGACAACTTTAATCCCTTCTCCATTTATCATCATGGCCCAGTTGCAAGGATTTGGGTTTTCTTTACATTGAGTTGTAAATCACACTGAAGGGTGTAATCCTTGATCTTCATCAGCAACTGCTTCAAGTCCACCTTTCTTTCAGCCAGCAAGGTTGGGGCATCGACATATCAAAGGTTGTTAATGTTTGCCTCCAAACCAAATGCTGCACAGGATATAGTCTATAACCCAGGATAAAGAAGGCACCTGCTTCTGCAGTCCCCTTGCATCTGTCTAGCAATCCCCAGAGAGTGATATCACCTACTTTGGGAAACAATGTTGTAGACCATTGTGCATTAAAAAAACTATATCCCATAAAATGCATAATAGCAGCTTAAAAGTTTATACTAAAAACATGAGAAGCTGATACCAAGGGCTCAAGTAGAAAGAAAATACTTTGAAAATGATGATGGCAACATATGTACAAGTTTGCTGAACACAATGACTGAATGTATGAATTGTGATGAGCTATCCGAGCCCCCAATAAAATGATTTTTTTTAAAAGGCTGTACTGCTTGGGAGCAGGGAATGAAACCCAAGGGGTGGTCACTTATCTACGGTAATATATAAATATGACTCAGTGCAAACTTCATGGCCATCCTTGCTTAAGAGTTTACATACTTACTATATATGGACAACAACAACATGAAAGAGAAACTCATCCTACTCTATTTCCATTCTGATGTGCTTCAGATCCCAGATATGGAGGAAGCTTCATTGAAATAGAGCATTATTTGGTTAAGGACCAGTGGTGGACATCACTGCCTGTAGGTAGTCAGATGGGGTTCTGCAATAGATGCATTTTCTTGGCAATAAAGAGGAACATAGAGAACAGCTACAATGTTCTGGCAGATCTTCCTCTGATGGGAAATGTAAGTCTTCCTGAGAGATGGCCCTGGCCCTGGACATGTAGAAGTAGCCTGTCTGTATATCCACTGAGACAAAAGCCCAGATGTCTGAACCTTGTCAGGGTCACGCTTCTTCAGTTTGGCCCTGTGTTCTTTCTCTCTCAGTATATGTTCTTGAACCCCAACAAGGAAGAGTCCATTGTCATTTAGTCTACGTTTCATACTTTCCCTCTGATCACTCCTTTTTCCTCAGCACCACAGCTCCAGTGATTTACTAAGTTGCATTTATTTATGTCACCGAGTCCCTGGGTTAACACCGGTGGTTGGTGCACCAGATGATTAATCAAAAGTTTGCAGATTCAAGGTCATTTAGTGTTGTCTTAGAAGAAAGACTTGGCAAGGGACTCCCCCACCCAAGCCCCACCTCTCCTCCCAAAACAGTAGTCATGGAAACCTACTGGAGCACAGTTCTGTCAGGGGTCGTCAGATGGTGCCATTATTTCTTTCATTTATGTCATATTTATATTTAAAAGCCCTTAATGGGTGCTTTAAGAAGCCCTGGTAACAGGGTGATTACAAGTTGGACTGCTAAACACGAGGTCACCAGTTCGAAACCACCAGCTGTTCTATGAGAAGAAGGTGAGACTTTCTCCTGTCAAGAGTCAGTCTCAGAAACTCACAGGGGTAGTTCTACTCTGCCACATCAAGTTCCGAGGGGTCTGCATCAACTCAATGACAATGAGGGGTTTGGGTTGTGTTTTGTTTTTTGGCTTAATGGCTGCTTACTCCTTTTCAAATAAGACCAGCATCTCAGCTCACATCCTTCTTTCTCCCTCCCAAATACAGTTACCTGCTTTCACTTCCACATTTAGATCAAATTCACCTCTTTGGTCTATTTTATTCAATCTACTTTGCAGGAGGAATTCTCTCCGACAATCCATTCTACCCTCTTCCTCATCCTTCTCCTTCATACATCACTGCCTGCATCGACTTCTTTCTTCAGTATGTCAGAACAACATACCCCCAATTGGGAGATTTACAGGAACAAGAATGTTCTGTCTGACAGTTCATGGATTACTGTATGCAGTGATTATTCATTATGATGCTGGCAAAGAATCGTTAAAGCACTATGGACTCCAAAGACAACAAGCAAGCCTATCTTGGAAGAAATACAGCCAAAAGTACAGCAAGGATGGCCCGCCTTTGTCTCGTGTAGTTTGGACATATGTTGTGGCAGTTATGTGCTTATGTTAATTTTATAATTGAAATGTAGGAGTGGAGTCTGGCCTGCTAATCAGGAGAAAGCCATTGAGTAGCTGATGAGGTCTGTGTGGGCATGGCTTTCACCTGAGACTCCTGGGAAATCTCCTGGTATTTACCTCGTGAAGATGAGAAGCTATCTTCCCCAGTTGTTGGGAGTTAGTTTCAGAGACGCTTAATCACAGAAAAGACAAGATGCAGCCTCCAAGAAGTTGGAGGAGCCAGCGGAGAGACTACACGGCTTTGCCCTGATGCAGACAGACTTCTGAAGCTGGAGTGGCATGCTGTTGATGGACCTGAGCCCTGGAAGCGAGGAGCCATGGGGAGACCCCTGCCAGCGCCAGAATTCTGCACCCACTGACCTGTGACTTCCTAAGTCGGAAACAGACATTATAGACTGATTGGGGGCATATGGGTTAATATTGGACTTATGACTTTGCACTGGACTGGATTGGGATGCCTTCTTAGGGTCACATTTCTTTTGTATATAAACCCTTTCCTTACACCTATATGTGTGTCTCTGAAATTTGTTCCTCTAGTCTATCCGGACTAACTCATATGTGTTCTCAGGAGAGACCAGTTCCCAAAGCAGAAAAGCATGCCTGGCAAAGTAGAGGGACAGTGAAGGAGAGAAAGATCTTCAACCAGCTAGATTTGACAGCCTGGCTGCAACAGTGGGTTCAAAGGGGCTCAGAAGCAAAAGAGTTCAAGATAGTGCAATGAGGAACAGTGGTTCAGAATAGGCTAAATAAAGTTCTTTTCAGTAACTCCAGATATGAAAGCCCAGTGTCTGGAAATACTTCCGTGAGCTCCATTTGTTTTTTCATGGGCGAATACATTTTGTGTAGAGGAACTGCTCATTTAAAGGTTTCAGTTTACAATGCAACTTCAGTTTATTTATCTTCACATGTCTAGTTATCAGAATCAGCTGGCATGGACTTACTCTGACTCTGGGAGACCTCACCATGTCAGGGGAGAACTGGGCTCCCCAGAGTTTCGGTACTGGGATTTCATGTACACGCCACTCGGTGCTTCCTCTCAGATGTCTCCAAGGGGCCTTGAGTAGTCCATCTTTCCATCAGCAACGAAGCAATTTGCCCCCTTTAGAGCAGGAAGGGGGGAGTTTTTTTTCCTACCAAAGGCCATTTGCATATTCTGAGTTAAACTTTTAGTTAATTCACCCCTATCAACCACCAAGTCAGCTGTTTGGAAACACTAGCTGCTTCTTGGAAGAAAGATGGGTTTTCGCCCCCATCCCCCCACCCCCGGGAGCGTTACAGTCTCAGGAACCCACAGACACAGTTCTCCCTTGGTCTCTTGGGTCACTGTGAGTCAGAATTGACTCAGCAGCATTCAGCTTGAATTTTCATGTGGTGGCTGGAATGCTTTCTCCTTGGTGAAATGTCCGGTGTTTGTTGGTGATAATAATTTCTAGGACCTTATATGGTTCACAGACTGGACATCCCTCTTCCCAGCTCCAGTGGCTCCTACTTGGAAAACATATTTCCATTTTCCTTTATCTGAAATCTTTCTTGTGTCTTGGTTTTGAAAGTCACCAGGTAGAACAGCCTCTGTGGGTTTCCAAGTCTCTAACCCCTTATAGGGTAGAGACTCTCACTTTTCTTCCATGGAACAGCTTGTAGTCTCCAACAACAGACCTTATGGTCAGCAACCCACTGCGTAACCACTACACCAGGTTATCCAAATAGATCTTTCTATGTAAGAACTCGAACCTTAGAACCAGGCTGTATTTCCAACTACATAGGACACACACTCACTTGACATTCAAAATCAAAATGGATTACCTTCCAACCTAGTATCAAACAAAAATACCATCATGACCATTCCAAAGAGATAACACATATATCTGCAGTTGACACTTGAATGTGAAGCAAGTTCAAGAATAATTAGAAAGCGGTATTGGAAAAGCATAAAGCAATGAATACATTCCTAATGTTGTTGCTAGATAGTACAGAGTCAACTAAAATAACTGGAATTTTTTTTTGTTTTAATCTCACTCTCTGCAGGGCCTTGGATATTCAGTGAGACTTATGGTAATAACTAAGGAGTCATAAAATATCCATCACTATTACATTATTTGTAAGACCAGCTAGTCTAATTTGCTTGTTTTAAACCGTAGATTCCCACAGCTCTATATGAACGATGGTAGGAAGCGGATGCACTTCCTCTGTTGGCTGTCTGACAAGCTGGCTGCTTCCACAGGCTGTTTCTTTGGCTGACACTTGCCTGTCCCCAGGCTGGCTGTTGGAGTTTTAGAAAGTAGTTGTTCCTTGACAAGCATTAGATTGACAATTCTGTTACTTATCAAGGTTAGTGTGCATCTTATCAACTATAACTGTAAAAACAAACATAAAACTAGGCATAGCATTTTGTGTTCTCCGATGTATTTCGAAGTAAGTAGTTTAAGCAGAAATGTTTATGAATAAAAATGAAAATGAAAGGAATAATGAGCCTGAAGACAAAAAGTTGAAATATGATGATTATTAAATGGCTTAGTGGAAGGAGCAAGGATTTTTTTATCTATGAAAGAATTGTTAGGATCCATATTTCTGTTTTCTGACTTACATAAATTTATTGAGCCTCAAGTTCATTTTTTATAAAATGTTGAAGACATTGCTAAAATAAAATTACCTTGTAATCCAAACACATGTCAGTCATTATGATAAAGGTTTGAAGAAGGTTTGGGATAGCTCAAGGGTCTTTGGCTCAGATACGATATTTCAAAAATATATTATCTAAAGAAAATGTCTCCCAGTAAATGATTTCCTGACCTTTGGCTTACCATAGGTTTTCTAAATGTCTTTTGGTTATAAAAATGCTTTAGAATAATGCTCTGCCCAAAGCAGATTTGGAAAATTATCTGATATCATGTATACTTGTGTGTAAACTGAGCTTTCAGTACATCTTTAATGCAGTTTTTGTGGTAAATTAGTTGTCTCATCTGATAGGTGAGTCGGTTTATACTCAAGTATATAGTCATTTTTCTTCATAAGATAATTCTATTTTACTTGAGGGAAATTCCATGAGCAATTATAACTATGCTAAAGTATGTTAACAATGCATTTTAATATCCCCTTTAGCAACTGCTGAAATAGTCATGATAGAAATTGTGCATAAATTCATGAATTTTAGTCATTTGATGTGCTAGACTGGAACTACAGACATAGTGAGTTCATTTTATCTGTTCCCATGGGGGTGCCAAATACGTTTCATTTAGCAATGTTTTATTCTAAAGAAAGCACCTGACAGAGCAATATTGAGATACAGGACTCTGCGTCAAGAGGCAGGATCTTGCCTCATTGTTTTGCTACCCGTCTTCTGTTCCAGAATGAAATTCTGCTAGAGTTGAGTAGGGTGGGGTGAGGAGAGTCCTGGTTCAGACTTGTTTCCAAACTCTTAGAGTTGTTTAGGTAAATTTCTCCCTCGATATTAGTTTCATCATCCATCCCTTGGGGTAGTAGCAACTTATCCTCATTGGATATGATGTACGAGGCTCTGTTTTAATACTGTCTACAAATAATTATATACTCACCTAATATTCACAATAATTCAATTAGGGTGGCAATATCCAACACATAAACACTCTCTCGAACACCCCTATGCTTCCCCAACTCCACATTGCTGTTTTATGGCCTTCAAATTTATATTTTCATTTAAATATGCATATTATTATTTTTGCTAATATTTTGTCAGGTTCCTTGCTCTAGAATTTAGATGTTCTACTCACTGCCACTGAGCCCAGGCCAACTCGCAGCAGCCCTGCAGGACAGAGTGGAACTGCTCCTGTGAGTTTCCAAAACTCACATGCTTACAATTTATTATTGTTATCATTATTATTATTAAAAGTTGTGGAGTTTATTATGAGAGTAACAGGGTATGGAAAATTTAGGTTCACGAAAAGCAGATGTAGTTCTTTGATCAACAGCTCCTCTTCTCAATCCATAAAGTTATTTTTCGGTGGTCCATGGCCTCAGATTGAATCCTACTCAACCTGGGTGAGTGTTACAAAGTTCTTCTAGCTCTATCAAAAAGTGATCAGAGGCAACCCATTCCCATTAGCAAACTTTCTGCCTGCAGTCACTCAGCTTTGTTGCTTCATCTGCCAGAAAGCCCACTGCTGGGTCTCCTGCAGTCTCTTGGGACCTGCTGCCTCTGCTGCTGCTGCCGCCGCCGCCATTTCGTCTTCCTTTTCCTGGTAGCACAGCGCTCTGTCTTCTGGATAGAGGAAATTTCTAGTGCAGGACCCCAGATGCAAGGGGCAAGCTCTGCTCCTGGCTCTTTGTTCCTGATGGTCTTGAGATCCACCTTTCTGCTAGGATCCCAAAACTAAGTAAAACTTGCTGTCATCAAGTTTATTCCAAGCCACAGCAACCCAATAAAAAGGGTTTGAAAGGCTGCATACCCTTATGGGAGTAGATCACCTCAACCTTTTCTTTCAACAGTTTTATTGGCATAAAATTCACATATCTTATAATCCAATAATTCAATCACATCAGCACAATCATTTGTAGAACCTTTTCTTTATTCTTTTTAAAAAGCCATTTTATTGGGGGTTATTACAGCTCTTATAACATTTCATACATCAATTGTATGGAACATATTTGTACATATGTTGCCATCATTTCCAAAACATATTTACTTGAGCCTTCACTATAAACTCTTTAAAAAACCCATTTATTGGGGGATGATACAACTCCTATCATGATCAATATACATCAATTGTAGGCAGACCACATTTGCACATTTGTTGCCATCATCATTCTTGAAACCTCCTCCTTCTACCTAGGCCCCCAGCTCCACATATTTCCCCTCCCTCCCCCTCTCCCTTCTCCATGAACCCTTAACAATTTACAAATTGATATTATTTTGTCATCATACACCGTCCCATGTGTCCTTTCACCCACTTCCCTGTTGTCCATACTCCAGAGAGTAGGCCTTACATAGATCCTTACAATAGGTTCCACCTTCCCTCCATCCTCTTGGCATCACCACTTTCAGCCCTGATCCTGAAAGGATCATCTGTCTTGAATTCTCCATGTTTCCATCTCCAGTGTACATCCCCTGGTCTAGCTGGATTTGTAAGGCAGAATTGGGATTGTGATAGTAGAAGGCAGGAAGCATTGAAGAACTAGAGGAAAGTTGCATATTTCATTGTTGCTACATGGTACCTTGACTGGCTCACCCCCTCGTTTTTATCTACTCCTTCCTATACTGACTGTTATTAGCTCCCTATTTCCCTGTAGCTTCTCCTGCCATACCTCCTAGGAATGGTTAATCCACCTACTGTCTCTACTCATTTCTCTATCCTGAATTCCACATAAGGAGCCCTGGTGGCATAGTGGTTATGTGCTGGGCTCCATACCACAGGTTTACAGTTTGAAACCACTAATCACTCCAAGGAGGAAAAATGAGACTTTCTATTTCTACAAAGAATTGCAGTCTCAGAAACAACAGGGGCAGTTCTACCCTGTCCTATAGGGTCACCATAAATCAGAATTGCCTCAATAACATTGAGCATGGGTTCTTGGTTTGGGATTTCATATACATTAAAAAAAATTCAAGAACAACAAAGTAAAAGAAATATAACACATCAATAGAAAATAATGCAGAAAATATTTAAAAACTGGAGCAAATTTAAAGGGATCATAAGGGAGACCAAATGTTAAATTTTAACTGAACTGCATCTACAACAACCTACTTTCCAATGCATTCTGCATATCAGCAAAGGTATTCACACCCCTGGTCCAAGGTCAGAGGAGATTTACCAGAGATTTAATCCAAGTGTATTTCGTCTTCACTTTTCTTTAACTGAAATAGTTTTAAATGTGTTCAAAGGGAGACCAAATGGTAAGATATTACACTTTGACCTATCTCTACCATAACTGACTTTACAAAGTTCTCACTCTACTCATGTTATTCATGACCCTCAACTATTACTGAGAGGATATTCTCCAGAGGCTCCATCTATTTGGGGACCCTTTAAGTGGATTTCGGGCACCTACTGACATCCCCAGCCCCATGCAACAAACCATGTGTCCACAATTTAAGCCCTGATAATATTTCCTCTTTTAGATTTGGATGATATTATTTACAGTCCTTGGCTCACACAGGCTGGTGGGTTTCTTCCATGTGGATTTAGCTGACACCTCACTTAGATGGCTGTTCATTTGAAAATAAGCCTTTAAGATCTCAGGCATTATTCTCTCTGATAAAAAGGAACTATCTGGTTTTTTCAACCATAGACCCTCTTTATGGGAGTCAAAATCCCTTCTTTGCTCAGACGAGATCATGTGTATTGCTGACCTGTGGATCACAACCCAACTTGTAACCATTATGCCAAGAGGCTCCTTACATGTCACACAGGCAGGAGCTTGTACACTGTTTGGTACTGGTGAATACTTAGTATCTAGACTTGAGCCTGGCATTCAATTGATATATATCAGATGCTGAATGAGTGAAGAACAAAGACATTAAGCAACATACTGATGTTCATTTTGCTGGCGAATGCATACCTGATCCCCAAACCTGAACTCTAGCATACAGTGTTTTACTACATAATATTTGCTATAGATATTTTCCAAAGTCATGACTCACAGTGCTGGTTTTATATCAGGATGATATGTACTTTACAAAAAGCTGATGCCTGCTACTGAGACCTACTCCTGTTGCTCTCTCTTGTTTCAAAGTTTGCTATCGATGTGGAGGTAAAGTGTTTTGCTTCACATCTCCCAAATTGTTAGTGACTGTGAGCAACTCCCCACGTGTTGGTCTTTGTTGCCGTTTGAGGGTCTTCATGTCTTTTGCTCACCTTTTAATTGGATCGTTTGCTTTCTTCTTGCTGAGATGTTGCAGAATTCTGTATACATCAATCATTGTCTCTTATCTATGCATCATTGCTAAAGACTTTTTCCCATTCTGTGTGTTCTTGTTTGACTCTTTGAAAGGAATCTTTTACATGTCTTCTTTTTAATAGTCCCAGGTCATGTATTTTGTCTTCTGCTATATGTGATTCTTTTATTATGCCTGGTAGTCTGTGTATTTCCTGGAATCCTGCCCTTAAACTTGCCCCAATCTTTCTCATTGGTGAGATACTTTGATGAGATATTTTTGATTTAAGTTTTAAGGATTATCTCAGGGAGAGTCCTTGGAACCCATGAGAATTTGAATTTTTTTTGTCCAGTTTCCCTCTTTTGATCAGAATTCTTCAACATAATTCTTTTTCAAAGTGGTCCTGAGGGGCATCTGAGCACCATCTAGTTCATCTGGTCTCATGGAAAAAGAAGTGGTTGTTTAGGGAGGCAATAGTCACACATTCCATTTCTCTCTCCTATTCTTGAGTCTCCTTCCTATTGTCAGTAGGAATAGAGTAAGTTATATTGATAACTTATGAAAATAACTTTTTCCTTTATCAGGAAAAAAACATGTAAAAAGCCCAGTGGTATCTTCTAGAAGAAGAGAGCTGATGGTAGTTCACAATACTTTTTGCACTCTGCAGACATTTGATTATTGAATCCCCACATGTCCCCAAAATTTTCATAATATAGTGTTTGCTAGTGTTACTTTTTAAGAAGTCAATGGGACAAAAAGAAAATCTCTATATATCTTGTAAAGAGAAATTGTATATCAAGTATAAACCAGCTTTTAGAGAGTTTTCTGTAAAACACTCCCACCACCACCATTTGTTAGCAAGTCCATATCACTTAGCCAGTAGGAAATCTTGTACTGAAAAGTAAAAGAAATGATCATTTTTCACTGTTTTGCTCAAGGAATGTGCTCAGTTTTATTACATTCTTCTACTGTTAGGCTAGCAAGTACTTTGCTTGTCCATCTTCTTGTTATTAAATAGTGAGGTTCTTACTTTACTTGCCAGACAAATTAAAAAGTAGAATTGCAAAGCGCAGATAAGAAATAGTGTTTAGTCTTTAATTTAGTAGGCAGGCTCTATGGTATGCTTTAATTTTACATGTCTATGTTAGACAGAATTCTCTAGATAAACAAGACCAGGACACTTATGATTTTATAGATAGATAGATACAACATAAGAAATAAACAGCTAATTAGTCTATAGCACAGTACAAATGGCTCAGTGTAATTTACTTCCGTGAGACCACAAATACACTGGCAGTCCTTCAAGTCACCAGGGCCACTGTGTGCAAGTCAAGGAAGTAGACAACTGAGTCATCTGTAGAGCAATTCAGGCTATCCAGTCACAGGCAGGAAACTGAAAGGTAGGTCAGCCAGATGACAGGGTCTGTCTGACAGTCCCCAGCTTGCACAATGTGTACACAAGTAGCGTGACAAAGCAGGTCCTGAAGGAACCTCAAACTACAGTGCTGCAGTCCACGGATTGGGTGTCCCATAGGGAGTGTACCTTGCGAGTTGAGGCAGAGAACCCACTAAGGAAGCAGCATACTGGCCATTTATTTCTCTGCCCTTCAATTGAACTGCCCTTCAATTAATGCCACATGTGCTCATTGTCCAGGTTGGTGCAATAAACCTACCTACCACCACAAACCTACCTGTCCTTATTTGAAATTATGCCC
This sequence comes from Nesogale talazaci, assembly GCA_004026705.1. Taxonomy (NCBI): domain Eukaryota; kingdom Metazoa; phylum Chordata; class Mammalia; order Afrosoricida; family Tenrecidae; genus Nesogale; species Nesogale talazaci. The sequence goes on along the minus strand of PVJH01006326.1, from coordinate 9,440 downwards.
TGCAAACCCAAAAGAATGTGTATGATCTATTTCATTCATTTCTGTCCTTAGGCTAATGAGTTTCTTCTTTATTTCATTAAAGAGAGCAACAAATGATCTTAAAATATTCTGAGGAAAATTTTGAACTTTAAATCTGTGTCATACTGCAATTCATACTGATTTATATTACTTACCAATGGGAAATTTAAGATAGTAAAACATCATAATCAATTTTATATGGTTTTCTGTTGATTTCATATGGCTCTAGTCATAAAATTCCATAAATTGAGTGGATTGTAAGCACTAAAGGGGGACGGGAAGGGGGAATGTAAATGTACCCATTTACATTATGAGAGAGGTGACGCCAAAATGATGCCAGGTTCTGTGACAGTAGTGATCCAAAAAAATGGCATTGCCGGGACTGTGACGTCATGAGCGGTGGTGTCACCCATGACTCAGTGAGGTAACTCATCACCTCTCCTCCCCACCATTCCTCCATCCTTCCCACTTCTCCACCTGCATGCACCTACATATGCCCCCATCATTCACTCCTATGTTAGTCTGGGTAGACTAGAGAAACAAACTCATATACATACATATGGATATAAGGGAAAGGTTTATATAGAAGAGGAATGGAACATTGAGAAAGCATCTCAACCCATTCCAGTTCAAGGTCACAATTCCGACAGTATCACATATGTCTGATACTAATCTATAAAGTCTTCTTTTGACTCATGAAGAATGTGCAATGAAACCAGGACAATCACAGGTCAATGAATGCAGAGTCTTGTGTATCCAGTGACAGGAGAAGCAGCCCAGCCCTGGCAGGGGTCTGCCCCATAGCGCCTCGTTTCCAGGGCTTGGGGTCTACCAACGATATCCATTGGCAATAGAAGCATCTCAGCATTAGCAGGGATCTCTCTGTGAATTTTCCCAGTTCAGAGGTCTGGTTCCATCAGGGAAAGCCCGTGTGGCTTCACCGACTTCTCCAGTTCCTAGCATGCTGCCATCTTCTCTTGTCCATTGAGCGTCTCCAAGGTACTGAGTCTATATTCTCTCATTTCTGATGGGAAATACTGTGAGACTTCCCAGAATTCTCAGAAGAAAGCCATGCCCATACAGAGGTCTCATTGGCTATCTCCAGATTGACAAGCTAGACTCCACCCCTACACTCCCAATCAATGAAATTGACACCAAAGTACATGACTGCCACAACTCCTAAGGATTCTATGTGTAGGAGCTCTGAGTTGGTCAGCTAGAGAGGGGAGGATCTCAGAGGAGTCACTAGGGTAAGCCCAGCAGGTGCAGACCTCTCTGTGCTGCACAAGTTTTTATGAGGCAAAAATAGCTGGAAAATGTGTCTCTTCTTTTTGCTTGTTTCATTATTCATACTCCATTTTCTTAATCATATCTCTTCCTTTAACATGTTATCCTAATTTTACTTAGATGTATTTCTGTAGCCAGGATAAGGAAAGCCAGGATAAGGTTTTATTGTCTGATTTACCTAACTCTTCCCTCTTCTGCTTGTCTCCACAATTCTTGCCTGCCCTGCATAGTATGACATCTCCTTGCTGTCTTTCAAAGACAAACCATGAGATCAAAGGGAAAAAAGAACACCTGCCAGGAGAAGCTGAACTCAGACACTAATAGAATGCCCACCAATGCTTCTACCACCTTGACTCCCAGAGGGATTTTCTTCTTTCTAGGTAGAGGGATAGGCAGGTAGATAGATAGATGATAGATTCACCAAGATATATCTGCTGTATGTTACTTTTTTCTTCTGATTTCACAATTTTTTCATTTCATTACATATCTATATTGATTTGTACTCCTCTTGCATTGGCAGGTGAATAGGGTTTCCACGCAAGACCCAGAAAGGAGAGACATGTCTCCTATTTTCTCTTGTCTGCCTTAATAAGTAGCCTTCAAGGAGTTGGCAATATGACTAGTTTCCAGTCAAATTATATCAGGTTGAAACCTTAACTTCACCCCTTTTTAGCTATTAGCAGCTATTAGCATTTATGTGAGGCACCTAACATCTGAGAGTCTAGTGTCTTCATCAGGACAAAGAAAGAAAAGGTGCAGGGTGGTGCAGGCTAACTTTGGAAACTACAGATTACTGTTCTGAGAATTGGGTGCAGCTTTATACATAAAATGCGGAGAGTCTGGTTTTATCGGACACCCATGGTCAACAGATTTAGGTGGCCTGGAGTCCATTACCCCTCCTGTAGGTAACCCACAGGAGCGTCACGAGGAGTTGGCCTCAACTTGACAGCAATAAGCTGAACGGGTAGAAAATTCAACCAAGCTGAGTTTGACCAAAGAAAGAAAGATTGGCCTCCAACTGCCTCCTTCCAGTGCATAGATATCTACTGTTTCCACTTCCATCTCCATAAATAGATGAAACATTTCAGGAACCTTGTCTCACCCTTCTGGAAACACCTGCCATCAATATATTGACTAACCCATTAAGGCCAATAAGAGTTTGGGAAAACATTTGCAACCTCCTTTTTCCTGCTTTTAAGCTTTCCCTCAATTCATCACATTTTACATTTGTACCACCAGACACTAGTAAACTATGACTCTTTTAAGGAGCCTTGGGGGTGCCGTTAAGCTCCTGACTGTTACCTGAGTGGTCAGCAGTTCAAGTCCACCAGCCACTCTGCAAGGGAAAGGTGACAATCTGCTTCCATAAAGATTATAGCCTTTGGAGATTCTATGGCAACCGTTCTACTCTGTCTTACAGGACACAGTCCTTTAAGTCTTCATTGCTTTAAATCATCATTGCTTTAGCAGCCATATATATTTTTTAATTAACCCCATGCCTCAAAACTGGAAACTAAAGGTGGCAAAATTTGACCTGTCCACCTACAGTAGGGAATGACCCTCCTTGGCAGGCAGTCACTTCAAAGACTAAGGCCCGTGTCACCATGTCTGCAAGACTGTAGTCAAGAGATGCCTGTCGTGGTTCCCAGGAATTTGAGAACACCAGAGGACACTTCCAGACACTGAAATGTTTAAATTCAGAGGCCAATGGAAAGAAGTAGATTGACTGCAAAAAGGAAATCTAGTGGACTGCACTTTGTAACGTCCTGAGCCTGTCATATATTATTTCAGCAGGTTCACAGGGAGATACTTAGGCAGCATTTTAGAAAATTAGCAATGACAGTTGTGATGTGCACTCCTGAGTAATGACTGCGGTGGTAAATCCTCTGCAAGATCCTGTCCTATCTCTGGGGTACAGTCAATTATAAACATGGGCTCACTCATTTATTTTATTGGAGTAGTTATATAAAATTTGGTTTTAATTCTAATCTTCAGCCTTAATGTCTATTACTGTCCTCACATATCTTAATTTCCAACACCATGTATGGCAACTAGAATAGGTAGATGCTCTCCTGCAAACATAAGGTTCTGATACAACTTCTTTTTATCGCATTCTGGTGCATGTTGAAGAATTTTCTTCGGCCTCCCTTAGAAGACCTCTCTAGTTCTCTTTTTAAAATTCAACTTTATCAAATCTATAGCTCACTTATAATTTCTGTCTGGTTACAGCTTACTTTCGACGTGCTTTTTCTGGTCCATCACTCTAGTAACGGGGAGATAGCCATTATCCTACAGAAGCTCAGAGGAGACAAGACAGGAAGCTTGAGCAGTCAAAGCCTTGGGAGAAGAAAGGAAGATATGAAGGATGGGTTTCCTTTAGCTCTTTCCTTGAAAGTAATCTTCATATTTGGAATATCTTGGGCTGCTTTAGCCAAGAGTGAAGAAATCACTTGCCACTTACCGTAATCTTCAGACTATTGACCTCTTTCTACTGAGAAGTCTTAAATGAAGCTAAGAGACTATGTTTGACCATTTGTCTACCACTTCCGTGTGCTTTTAAGCAGTTGTGGGACACCACAGGTGTCTTTCGGCTGATGGTGAGACAGCCAGATCTTGACTCACTGCAGTCGTACTCCATTCCCTTTTTGTGTGGCCAAGAGAGCTTGTAGACTCTCTCTTCATTCATCAAATGTAAGGATATTTGTCACTTCCTGCAACATAAAGCTTAGCTTCAGGTAATGATTAGGAAAAAATGCACTTTTCTAAATTCATCCTTGTGGAGCAATCTATTAAAATCTACATCAAAATAAAATGCTAAGTAGATGTTTCAAAGTTATTATAGTCTGGCAGTTACATGTTTATGATATTTCACATTTTTTCATTCTTGACCTGTACTGACATTAGAGATCATTTGTGTGATCATTAAATAGGTGCACATTTGACTCTTGCCTGTTGCCATGCTTCTTGCAGTTACACTACGCTGATTCGTGTCTCATCGCCATGCGTCACAGAATGAAGAAAACCATGGACTTTCTACTCACAGCCAGATGAAAGGACACCACATCTGTCAACATAAAGAAAAATAAGGCAAGATGAAGTACAAAGATAAATGCAGCAGGTATCTGTTAAATCTTGGCCATCGTAGTCAAAGAGAAGGCTGAGAAACTGAAGCAGCCCCTGATCCCAGATTTGTCAGTAGAGAAGCCGAACCCCACAGCCTGATGTGAATGGCAATGAAATTTTAATCCGGCACTCTGAGATGCTCACCTTCCCAACACGATCGCTGAAGACAAAGCAGATGTACGAGCTAACGTGGTGAAGAAAGCTGATGGTGTCCATATATCAAAAGATATCGTGTCTGGGATCTTAAAGGCTTGAAGACAAACAAGTGGTCATCTAGCTGAGAAACAACAAAGCCCACTTGGAAGAAGTACACTAGCCTGTATGATCATGAAGTGTTAGTGGGATCAGATATCAGATATTAAAGACCCAGAGCAAAAAATCATAATGTGAATGAGGGGAACAGTGTGGAACAGAGGCCCCAAACCAATCTGTAAGCAATTGGACATTCTCTTACAAAAGGGTTGTGGGGAGAAGACGGACCAGTCAGGACGTAGTATAACACCCAGGAAACATACAGCTTTCCTCTGGGTCTTCAATGCTTCCTCTCCACCGCCCCTCCCACCCCCATCATGACCCTAATTCTACCTTAGAAATGTGGCTAGACCAGAGCATATATATGGATACAGATAAGAGCTGGAAACACAAGGAATATAGTACACATAAATTCCTTGGGACCAATAGGAGGGGAAGGGGAAGGTGGGGAGAGAAAGGGGAACCTATCACAATGATCTACCTATAACCCCTTCCCAGGGGGAAGAACAAGAGGCAAGCAGGTAAAGGGAGACATCAGACAGTGCAAGACATGAAAAACTAATAATAGTTGATAAATTATCAAGGGTTCATGAGAAAGGAAGGGAGGGATGGAGGGGGGGAGGAAGGGAGGAGAAAAAATGAGCTGATACCAAGAGTTCACGTAGAAATAAAATGCTGTGAAAACAATGATGGCAACATATGTACAAATGTGCTTGAGGCAATGGTTGCATGTATGAATTGTGATAAGAGTTTAATGAGCCTCCAATAAAATGATTGTTTTAAATGGCAGACCTTCCACATAAGCCTTTTATCTCAAAATACAATAGTGGGTACAAAGAGGGTTTGACATGAAGGATTGGTGATTCCATGATAAAATTCTCACCTTTCATTGAAGACTGGATTTGATTGATAGCCTATGTACCCCACAACGTTTCTATCTGTCAGTGAGGACCTGCCTGTGGCTGTGATGCTAAACAGGTTTTGGCAAAGTTTCTAGACTATGGATGATGAAGAAGAAAGGCTGAGCATTCAGTTTTTAAAAATCAACTAATTACAGGAATGGCTAGCACCAGGCAATGTTTGGTTTTAGTGTTCAGGGGACCACCAAGAGTCGGGGTTAACTTCACAGCAACTCACGATGAGCACAGCCAAGGACTTCGGCCATGCAGATGGTCAGTAAAAGAAAGACCAGGGAAAATGTACCTCCAGCTTGCCACCAGAACCAAACAGAAAGCACCCAATAACCTCTTCTACCACTGGTCTTGATTGGTGTATCAGTCAACTACATATACACAGGCAGTATTTTTTGGAGGGGAAGGACAAGTGCAAAGTCTAATTACAAAAGAATTTAATGTTCTTTTTCTAGTGATTTCACTTACTAAAATATAAGAATGAATTTTAAGGAAGTTGGAATTTTTAAGGAAAGCTAAGTGGATCCCCAATTTTCTTATTTCTTAGTGTTTTGAAAGTGTTAACCAGAAGCAGACCTTGCTGTTATCTACCAAGGCCCACATTCTGAGTTGCTAGACTTTAATTTCCATATCCTTTACAGATAAGCTATTAAGATAGATAAGCAGGACACTTCCCCCTCTGTTTGGTTTCTGATAGGGCTCAGAAAGTTTCTGGTAACTCCAGGAAGGAACCTCAAGTGACACGTTAGCTGTTTGTGCCTGATCCAAACTTGTAACCTTGGTGTGTCTCAGTTGTGGTGTTATTTCTAGGATCGCTCTGAGTCAGAATCAACCCAATGGCAGCAGAGTTAGTTTCTGAGTTTGGAGTGTTGGTCTCTGCCAGATGGTAAACGGAGGCATAGGGCAGTGATTCAAGCTGAGGACAGGGTGTACAATCTGAATTTTAATGAATATTTCCAGAAATTAATCAGCATGCCACTACATTATTTTTGTTTGTTTTTTTTTTCATTTTTTGGGGGGGATCATCACTGCCTTCTGGTGGGAGTGGGAGGCCCAGCCTTGCTCCTGGAGAGCTGCTGCTGGATTTGAACTACCAGGCTAGTGGGCCACAGTCCCGCACTCAACCACTTCACCACCGGGGCTCAGCTCCATTATTTTTATAATACTTGGAATCTCTTAATTCCAGAAAGATCATTGACATGACATAGGCTGGACTTCCTGGGATTTGCTAACTCAATGATTTGAGAAAGCATTCTGGGATGGATGGCAGAGGGTCAGAACCTTAGAGGAAAACAACACTGAAAATGAAAATGCAAGGATGCTGAAAGCCAAAACCCAACAAACTCACTGCCATGGAGTCGATGCCAGCTCATAGTAATCATGTAGGACAGAGTAGAACTGACCCTGCGCACTGCTGAGAGTGGAAAGTTCCTTGTTTCTCCCAAGGAGTGTCTGTCTAGTGGTTTGTACTGCAGACTTTGAAGTCAGCAGCCCCATACATAACCACCAGCAGACTTTTTGGAATTAGGCACTCAAACTCCTCTAAAAGATGCTTTACTAGATACCCAAGTCTGGTTGTAGGCCACAGTGCTGAAAGGAGGGGGCATATCCACCAAGATCACAGCAAGCAAGGGTGACAGCCTACATTGAATTCTGCCCTCTGATACTAGAACCCCATATGATCATGATTCATCTTAGAGGAGAACTTCACATGCTTCGTATTAGCATAGCCTTGCCTATTTCAAGAAAAACAAAACCAGCTTTCCCCCAGATTTTAATGAATATGTATACCATCCCTGTTTCACCTTGGAAGGATAAAAACAACACTGGGGAGATGGTGGAGGTGGGGGTGGGGTGGGGGGTGGAGAGGTAATGGGAAGCTGATAACGGAGGTTACAAGAAGGAAGAGAATCGTTTGAAACAGATTGTGGTAGAGATTGTAAAACACTGCTTGATATGACTGAATTACTGAAGGGTGTGGTGTCTGGATAATGTCCTAATAAAGTGGTTTGGAAAAACTAAACTAAACTAAACCTTGCTAGCTTCAGGTAGACAAGGAGATACAGTGGTCAGGCCCTTCTTATCTCTGCTGGCTGTCATCATCTGTAATAAACCTTTTCTTTGTTTGGAAACTGTGCTTCTCTTTGTCACTCTTGGTAATAGAAGGCCATAACCCCCTTTTCAGGATTGGACTGAGGACAGTGACACCTTTGGCAACAGATCTCCTGGTTAAAAGGAAGTGCCTGATCTTTTTCTGCATACTTCCTGAGTTTTCTTATCCATTCAGTGCTGCAGCATGATATAGTGGCTCATCCAACTACAGGAAATAGAGGTGCTTTGGGTGAAGAAAATGTTAAAGCAGTAAAACAAGAGTAGTAAAAAAGTCAGACTATTTGTGCGATCGCTATGCACTGATACTTGTAAATAAATCTATGACACTACTCTTCTTCTAAAGGCAATCTCTTATTGGCACTATCTATGAAGAGCTGTCACAATTAATGATGAAATTCAGTCATATATGTAAGAAGCAAATTGACAGGTTATTATTTATCCTTTTTATAGTATCACTTTACTGGGGGCTACTTATTCTTAAGACATATAGAATTCCACATGGAAATTAACTCTAACTCCCAGGTACACATGCACTCATCTATACATGTTTGTTTCAAGAATGAGAAAGAAGTAGTCAAATTTTGTATATTGTCTTTTAGTAATCGCTTTTTTCTGTTTAGACACATGAATGCTTAATACCACAGTGGTTGAAGATGTGAACTTGAAGTGAGTTCAAGCAATTCAGAACCATTATGGTGAGCTCTGGGGATTTTTAGCAAATGTAATTGAAATTTACTGTGACTTTTCTGTTGAAGTTATTTGAATAGAAAATGTTCACCTGCAGAAACATGTATGAGTTGCTAAAAGCCACCCTACCGGAACACAGACATGAACAATATTGTAGTTTCTGGAACTCATTGTTCCAATCCGATTTCATGACTGCTAAATGGTACTGCTACTACTCTGTGAAAGAGCCCAAGTGGTAAAGGGGGCGGTGCGTTGCGCTGCTAAACACCAGCTCAGCAGTTCAAATCCACCAGCGGCTCAGCAGGACAAAGATGAGGCTTTCTGCGCCCTTACAGATTTGCACCCGCGGAAACCCACAAAGACGGTTCTAACCTGTCCGCCGCACTCACTATGACTTAGAGCTGACTTAGTGGCAATAAGAACTATTTACATGAGAATCACTGGACTTCTTACCAAAAGGCAAATTGGTTCAAACTCCAGATGCTCTGTAGTCCCAAATAATTCTTTACCCTGGAAAGTAATTGTGGTTTTCAAGCAGATTATTAGAGTTTTCTGCCATCCAATACTTGCTAAAGCGGAAGAGTGAAAGAGGAGAAGCCCTTTTGGGGATGGATTGGCACCGAGGCTGTAGCAATGACTCAAGCCTAGCATAACACGACAGTCGTGAGGATGGCACAGGACTGGGTGGTATTTCTGTGGCACAAGAGTTGCTGTGAGGGGACTGAGCCCCGGTGGCGTAAGTGGCTGAGTGCGGGACTGCAGCCCGCGGGCTTGGCGGTTCAAATCCAGCGGCCGCTCTCAGGAGCGGCACGGGGTACCGCCCACGACCACCAGAGGCAGTGATGTCCACCCCCTCCCAAAAAAAAAAAACAAACAAACAAAAAAAGAAATACAAAAAAAAAAAAAAGAGTTGCCGTGAGTCAGAACTAACGTAATCACAAAGACAGCAAATCATTTGGCCTAGATCTAACAAGGAATGCCTCATGCCTCTTCCACCCAGTCTTCCCTTTCCGAAATCCCAGCGTCATAGGCAGTGAACTGACAGCTCAG